>JACJUY010004787.1:47384-67350 GCA_014220935.1 Platorchestia sp. MABIK
ACAGAATTATGCCAGCATTCCAGACCGCCTCCCATTCCTCATTAAATGGGCTCATTCACAGCATTATGCAGGCATTCCAGACCGCCTCCCATTCCTCATTAAATGGACTCATTCACAGCATTATGCCAGCATCCCAGACCGCCTCCCATTCCTCATTAAATGGACTCATTCACAGCATTATGCAGGCATTCCAGACCGCTATCCATTCCTCATTAAATGGACTCATTCACAGCATTATGCAGGCATTCCAGACCGCCTCCCATTCCTCATTAAATGGACTCATTCACAGCATTATGCAGGCATTCCAGACCGCCTCCCATTCCTCATTAAATGGACTCATTCACAGCATTATGCCGGCGGCAGCACATTCGTCGCAGTAATCTGTCATGCAGGTTATTTAATCTTGTTTTACGGCCAGGGCACTGGGTTCCCTGGGCTATAAATAAGCCACCTTAATTTCCTGCCCAGATCATGTGGCGGTCTCTAAAGCTGCGCTCCGGACGCCAATCGTGCAATCTCAACCTTTCTGGTCCGGCCTGGCAGCGGGCAAAACTTGCCTTGCACAACATGAGTCGCTGGCTCTTTACGAGCGAATGCAAGTGTGTTTGTCTATTCTTTTAAGTTATTCAAGGTGTTGCAATTCGCAAATTGAAGCTACTGAAAATCCGTTACGAGGGAACGTAAGTGTTTCTATTCTTTTAAGTTATTCAAGGTGTTCCATTTCGCAATATCTCCAGGCAAAAATTTATTACGAGAAATTGCAAGTGTTTCTATTCTTTTAAATTATTCCAGATAATGCTTAAGTTCCAATTTGCAATATTACGCGACTAAAAATCTATATCCTCAATGCATCCGTGTTGAGTGCTGCGTGTTTGAGGCCTGAAACGAACTGGGGCGGCCCGCGTAAATTTTGTTACCCCGAGTGTTCATAAATTCTTGAGTTTAGCTTAATGGCTGATAGACGAGACAGATAAATTATTTTTTTATCTGCGTCTACGTTCTCAAAAGTCAGCAGTTCAATCACCTCCTGATTTTCAAGCTGGAGACACAATGAAGATACATGAACTTAATTTGGAAAATCCTCTGAAATACAACACCGAATTAAACAATAAAGGTTTGTTAAAAAAATTTGAAGTCTCATTGTCATGGATAAAAAATAACATGAAGAATTCTAACCATCGTCTTATGATTTATAAAACGTAGATTTTTTCATTCAATAACAACTCAACACTCGATGTGAGAGCTACATTTTTCCTTTTTCGTATTTTTTTGAGTTAGTCATTTAACAACTCTGAACAAGACGCTCAGGTTGCTTCAGGTGAAACTTCGAATGAAGTGCATTCTTGTGTTCCTTGAGATGCAGCTCTTAGAATTTGAATTATATTTTACACAATGTCTACAGCTCCTTGAAATAATCAAAATAAAGTGACCCAGAGAATAAACGAATGGAGCCGCAGTAAACTTACGGTGAAGGCTGTAGGGCGCTAGCGTAGCATAAATTTCATGTGTACAGTGCAAAAAAATTAAATTAATTTAGACCTGAACATTTTTGGACTTTGCCAACTGCATTTATTGCATTTTCCCTCGTGTGTGAGCAGGCTGAGAGCGCTTATGTATCAGGCGCACCGTGCTGAGCGCCTAGACACAGCTGCCTCGTTCTAGGCGCAGCAGTTGACAAGTAACAGTTGACAACTGTATGCAGGCAGCAGTTGACAGGTAACAGTTGACAGCTGTATGCAGGCAGCAGTTGACAGTTAGTGTGTCGGTCTACGGGATGTAAGTTTATTGAACACCTAGTTTCAATGTAAAGTCGGAGATTATGGTTTCATTCACCTCGATAAGCGTTTTACATTTGGTAGCGAAATTAGTGAAAAGGAGCACGTTAGGTGGAACTTAATGTAACAAGCGTAGATTTTAAGCGCTACCAGTTGTATAGAGTGTGCTTCTGTCTACTGAGAACATTTATGTTATTATATTCTCTGAAATATTCAGCTTTGCACGATTAATTTCAGAAATATTTCTCTGTTTGAGGTTGTGATCAACTTCATTAATTAACTCAGCGAAAGTACATATGTATAATTTACTGAATCTCAAATATGTTCATCCCTTGTACCATTCTTTCCCACTGTGAATTTTTTCTTTCAATTCTACGTGTAAGATCTTTCAGACCTAATGTTTTCTCCCACTTCTACGTATAAGATCTTTCAGACCCAGTGTTTTCTCTCACTTCTACGTGTAAGATCTCTCATGCTCCACTTGCCATTTATTGTGCCGTGGGAAGAATTGTTAGAACGACTTAACTTGAAACTCGTTGCGTGATAAATCTTTAGAGCGAGACTTAATGGTCTTCTCTCCTGCTTGAAGAGCATTACACGGGCGGCAAAAGTATCGCGCGGCCGCCCGTTACTCGGAGGATATTTTCTCGAGTTTTCCCTCGCTGATGATGCAGCTCGCTATAAAGAGGGGCAGGGACCCCTTCTTTTAATGGCCCTACCCCAGTTCTAATCAGCCTGGGCATCGCCGCGTCCCCCGTGGCCGCGCAGATATGCTCCCTGCAAACTGCGGCCGCGGTGAGCGTCCGCTGTGACGAAGCTTGCGTCCGACTTCGTCGCCTGGTCATGGGAACATAGGCGGGCTACCTCATTTCATCTGAAGTTACCTGGAGGCGTATTCCAATGCACCAAAACAATACGCTTCTTAAGAGCTTGCGCCCGCTTCGTCAAGAGGTCATGGCAACATGGAAGGGTTACTTCCGCATCATTTTATCTGAAGTTATCATGAGGTGTCTCCCATTGCTCCAAAACAACACACTGCTGGAGAGTTGGGCGAGTTGTGCTCGTAAGGGAATTCTACAAATCCTTTGTTTATGTTGCTCTTTTCAATCAAGTCCCACCGATTTTGTAAATTTCAAGCGCGTTACGGACTATTTTTAAAACAAGAACCCAAAACGGGGGAAATTTCTGCACTGTTCGTTAATTTAAACTTTAGAAAAAAATGAAATATTATTCCAGTGGGAAAAATAATTTTTAATCAAACTAATTCTAGTTTCATCAGTCGACTTGAGATACCGAAAAAATAACATGAACATAGGTATGTTGATATGTTTGTTGAGGTCGGGAAAACAGCTATTCAAAACCGTTCAGAACTGTATTATATAACCGGTTCAAAACTGTATTACTTAACCGGTTCAAAACTTTGATATATATAGCCGGTTCAAACTAAGCTGCATGGGAAACTTGGAAATATCCTCAACACCTCCGCTCACTAAATCTCACTAGCTAATCTTAACGATGAATTTGGAGTGGTGAATTGATCATGTGAAACTTTAGAATCAAATCCTACAAACTCTCCCATTAAGAAGCACTTCCCGTTCATTCAATAGCCGCAGTTATTAACAAAGCAAATTAAACACATGCACATCAATTCAAAATATCGCAGAAGAAATTTCTTCATCAGATAAAATTCTTTTGGCTCGTTAAGCGATGAGCTGGGACACAGCAGGATTAAAATCAAAAAGGATGTACTTATAAATTAAGGTAGAAAATGCCCTAATTTGATGAAATGTTTGGTGTTTGTGTCGTAAAAAGCAGGGCTGTGCGAGCGAGGTGCGCGTCTGTGATGCTGCCTCCTGCCCCGCCTCAGAGCGGCCCCGGCAAAATACAGTCGTAAAAACTTTATTGCCTTCATAAAGACAACACTCATATTCTAACAAATGTACCTTAGCAAGAAAACCTGATATGTAATGGAATTTAAAACTCATCAAAAAAATCCTTCAGTTGAGGTAATTCACTTAGGTGATAAAATTTCGGGTTCAGCTGAGAAAATGGAATTTAACACCCGTCTGAAAGGTGCTGCAAGTTCATCGAAATGCAAGATGTTGGAAGAAATTTCGGCTAAAACTAGGCAGTAAAATCGAGAGCTCATTTGTGTACTACATCAATAATAAAATGCTGGTCAATGTGGGGACACTGAATTGAAATTACATAACGAAGTCTTCTATTTGTTTGGGAAGAATGTTCCTTTTTTTGGGATACTCAGTAGTAAAATTGTACCGTGGAAGCAGCAGTAAATTTGTAAACATCCTCTACGGCTAGATTTCATTCGTCAAATCCCGCTGGAAAAGTCTGTAGTGAAGCTGGGAGGTAGAGTAATGGCCTCATTTGCAGCACAGGTTTCTAGAAATTGCTTCCACAAAGATGTAAATTCAACCTCCCATGCAAGCACGTAAACAATTATCTTAGATGGAAATGAAAGAACAACGAATGTCGTGCAGCACATTTACTTGTAAAAAAGGACGTTTATCATCAGCACAAAATTTTCAAAAAAGGATATTTTCTTCTTATGTGTATTTATGATATATTCATATATTTGCGCATATCCCGAACGTTGAAAATGTGTAGAGGCAAAAAAAACCTTTTTGGAAATGAATTCATATCTGTTTGAATTCATATCTGACATTCAAGATGAATGTCTTGAAATTTACCGAGTTACAGCGACCGCAAACTACGGTAAAGTTCTAAAATGCTATCAAACGAACTATGCTTCTATGAAAATGAAAGAGTTCGGTGCATGCCGAACCTTGAACGATTTAGGCCATTCGCCTGATTTCTCAAAAACTCTACGGATAATAGAACCAGGATTTAACCATCTTTCCAAAAATTGATTTGAAATGGTTCGGAGCTTGTTGAATTTTCATTGGCTTTTTGCATGCTCCTTTCAAAGTGTGTAATCACGCAAGCGGAATATTTTAATATCCCAAAACTCTTATGGGGAAAGGAGATCATTTATATATGATTTTTAACACAAATTGTTTACAGGGTGTCCGACACTTTTGTGGCCAAACTTTAACATTAGGTATAGCGATCGTCGAAATGAACACTTTTTATTCTATTAAGGTATGGTCTAAAATGCTTAGTTAAAAAGTTATAAATACGTGAAGTTACTTTTCATCCGATGTTCTGAATGCTCCTCGACATCAACGACAAAGATTAGTTTGTTTACTGCTGGTACTTTTTCGGCTGCAAATGTATCACCGTCAATGGAGGGAGTATCCAATGCTGAATTAGCGGATATGCACCTCGTGTATGGTGCAGCAAATGGAAATTCTAGGGAGGCTGTTCGAATTTACGCAGAAAGGCATCCTAACAGACATGTTCCATCGCGTCAAACATTCACAGCCATGCACCGGAGATAACGTGAATACGGATCATTTTACTGACCACGACCTAAAGGAAGACGCCAAAGGAGAGTAGCAGATCCAGACAAGGTGGAAGATGTCTTAGAATATTTTCGAAACAATCCTACTTCAAGCACTCGTCCTTGTGCACGTGCTTTACATTTAAGCAAAACTACTGTGTGGCAAGTGCTGTATAACAGTGGTCAACATCCATTTCACTTTCAGCGTGTGCAGGAATTGCACGGTGAAGATTTCGAACGTCCTGTTGAATTTGCGAGGTGGTTTCAACAGAAAACAGATCAATAACCTCGTTTCCACCTTATGCTGCTACCTTATGCTGCCACCTTATGCTACCTTATGCTGCTACCTTATGCTGCTAACTTATGCTGCTACCTTATGCTACCTTATGCTGCTACCTTATGCTGCTACCTTATGCTACCTTATGCTGCTACCTTATGCTGCTAACTTATGCTGCTACCTTATGCTACCTTATGCTGCTACCTTATGCTGCTACCTTATGCTGCTACCTTATGCTGCTACCTTATGCTGCTACCTTATGCTGCTACCTTATGCTGAAGTTTGGCAACAAAAGTGTCGTACACCAGGTATATATAACATGTATAATCTGTGTATATATTATCTCATTTGTCCATATGATTTTTTGTAAATAAAAATATTCATTTTGTGTGCTGGTGCACTCTGAAAGGAGCACACAAAAAACCAATAAAACTTCCACAAGCTCCGTACCATTTCAAGGCTATGGTTGAAAAGATGGTTAAATCCTGGTTGTATTATCCGTAGAGGGAAAAAATATTATGTAAGTAGTTTAAATTGATCAAGGTTCGGCATGCACTGAACTCATTCATTTCCATAGAAGCATAATCCCTTTGATGGCATTTAGAACTATATTGTACATCGCAGTCGTTGTAACTCGGTAAATTTCAAGACTACTGGGTAAAACCGATACGAATTCATTTCCGAAAAGGTTCTGCCTCTATAAATTTTCGACATGCAGGATATACATATATTTGAATATAACGTTCAGGTTTCATACATGCAGACTACAAAAGAGTAGGAGGAGGACTAGCAGAAGTATTAGCAGAGGTCACTAAAACTGAAAAAAAGATCTATAACAAATAATAATAATGATAAAAGTAAAGCACAATGGGCTTCAAAGAGAATAGCTCCAACAGCGATCCGATACGAGACTACACGAATGTACGGAAAACGTGCTTGATAATTCCTCAACTCCAAAAGAGTAGAAAGAGGAAGTCATAGGAGCACTAAGAGCGGAGATCACCACAACGCGGTAGTTGCGGGAGGTCTGAGGCTGCCGGAGACTCGCGTAAAGAGTGATGCCATGAATACTGATGAGTGATCCGTCCTGAGACCTCCGCTTGCTTCGCTCATGAACACAACTGTCCTACTGCTCTACTCGTGGCTGATGAATGCTTGCTCTATGGAAATCACGAACAGTTTCGTGGCAAATGGGTGCATTATGGGAATTGTGTAGTCTCGACGATGAATGCTGCAGGTTTTGCTAGAGACTTGCTCTGGGAATTATCAAGTTTTCGCCTGTTGCTGGTACATTTTCTTTTTCTTCGGACGTTTCAGTGCAGCTTATTTTGGCTGAGAATTCACTGCTGTCTTTAAACGTTTAGTTGAAAATTTATTCAAAGCGGCCCAAAAAATTCGACCGCCTTTTTCTCCTTGAAAGCAATTTTTAAATTAAAATAATACTGACACCTAACATAATTTTTGACGCTGCTTTCAATTGCTGTGAGCGTAATCCGAAGCATTTCAAATTATTACTCCTCACGAACGACAGCGCATTATTAGTTTCTCATAGAATGTGTCAGCCTTGGAAATAAATAGCGAATAAAACTCTTACAATTCGTAGGGCCATTGCTTAATAATTTTACGCTGTGGAAATTGGGCGAAAATAATCCTAAAATTTCATGTAGAGTGTTTGAATAAAGCAAGCTACACAAAAGAGGCTATTTGAAAACAGTTTTAGTAAATAGCAATCATGTGTTTGTCAATGGTACGAGTTTGTCTGTGCAATATATTTCAGCACTTATCACTCTTTAATGGAATACTTTCTAGGAGAATAATTTTAATTCGCCGGCCATTCGTTTGGAGGGCGACCCCCAAAACAGGAAGCTGTAGGGACATGAATTGAGACGTTGATTTCAGGCAAACTTCAGTTTCATGCGTCTCTGCCCGGAAGATTTTTCTTTTAAATAGAAAAGCGTATTTGGCGCAATGCGATGTGTATCGGCTCGCCAATAGGATTCCCTAGGCCCGATATCGCGAGGCGGAAGCAAAGCTCCGCCCTCCTCTCGAGTTCAAGTGCTTACTTCCGATCCTGCTTCTCGAGCCCAGCGTTCGCTCGAGGAAAGCAAATTTATTTTTTTCCCGAGATCTGATCAACTCCTATCACGGTATCGGGTATACGACCTACCAATCCCGTAAGTAAAATACCCGTCTTCCGTGGTAGCCAATATCTTCAGCTGTAGCTGGAACGTCATTGTCTGTTTCTTTTGTGGCAATGCTGTGCGTTGCTGAATATAATGAAAATGTTTCTTGTATGTGCCATAATAAAGATTTCGGAGTTGTTGGGGCCGTGGTGAATGTGAGTGGTGCAGAATGACCTACAAAAACAATTGAAATGTGTTATGTGATTAGACAAAATGTTTAACTTACTTCATTGTTTTTGGTTTGAATTTGCTGAATATGTTTCAATAGTTCATAATTACCTTTCACTAAATGGAAATCGAGAAGGCGCAATATAATAAGTTTTGATAACCATAAGCACAAAATAAGAAATACAAAAAATTCAACAAACTTCATTTTCATTTCTCTTATATTAAACCTAATATACGAATTTCCCTCAGTCATCTTTAGGAAATATTATTTCTCCAATCCAGGTAGCCAACTTAGAAATAGCAACTTAGCATTCACTCCGAAAAGACAATTTGTGATCAATTAATTAAAGAATCATACACTGTCAGATGATAATTATTTATTACTCTTCTATTAATCACAACCTAATAATTTCATGACAATATTTTATTTTATTGTTAAGAACTAATACCAAATTAATCTTAGTCATTCGAACTTGCGCTGAACTTTTGCTTCTAAGCTAAAATATTTGTGGCACAGAGATCTGGAAATCTAAGAATGTCATCCAGACGCTGGGACCGGCCACACGCGGCGGGCGGGTGAGCGTCCTGAAGACCTGCGCCAGGTGGGCATTTGGGAAGGATTCTGGGAACCTCAGGTCCAGGAGCGGAATCATGGAAAAAATCAGTCAATTTCATGATTTAATGGAGGAGAATAATGTTCTGGTTAAATTTGGTCTCGTAATGTACCATGGAATGCAATGAAATGCATTTAAAAGCAATAGAAGCAATGAAGTATGTTTTTAAATCAGTGTCACGATATTTTTAAAATCAGTATATGTTCTTTGATGATCACGCTACTTGGACCAAAATTAGACAATTTCTATTTTGCATATCGTTTGGTAAGATAGACGTCTCACAAATCTAGACAAAGATATCTCACGCAAATACACAAATTCTAATTACTTTATTTCTTTGTATTTAATAAAAGAGACCATCGGACACACAGTTGTTGTATTGCGTGCTTTTGAAATATATCCGTCACATAGATAAAAAGTATACTTGCATCAAATAGACGGAGAGTTATACGGTAATGTGAGAAAAGTTAAAAAGCAAAGAAAATACAATTTTCATAGAGATTTCAGATTGGGAAACTAGTTGAGGTTAATTAAGGGAAATAGAAAAGCTGTAAGGCCTCCGCTAGCGCTAAATGTAATTAAATAGGATCGAAGATTCATCTAAACAAGTTTCTGCTTAATAGTGGAATTATTGGTAGTTCTCATTAACTGCTCAAGTTTACACTTTTCTGTGGCGTGGACATGAGTTTGAACATTCGTTCGCCAGACAACAGGCCAAATGGATCAATTGCAATCATCATCACCGAGAAAATAAACTGCACACTGAATTCCTCTGAGCAAACGTAATTCTCCGTCAGAGATACGCGTGCAGTGCCCTGCTTCCTATTGCAGCTCAGTAATGTACAGCAGGCCTCAGTAGAGGATAACTTCTCGTGTGTGCCTTGCTCAGCGCATTTACTGGGGAAAGTCAGCTCTGCATCACAAAATATGGAGCACCGAAGCTAAAAACACTGCGCCAACTGATGACTGAGCTGGTGGCTCTGGAGAGGAACTTGCGACAATACGCCACAGCTTTGACACAGCTCTACTGCTCATAAGTTTCATATGTCCTCTTGCAGAGAACGGGTTTAATGTTTAGTGTGCTCAGTGATAACTGCCTCCCATGAAATTTCATTTAAAGAGACAAATTCATCCTTGAATAACAAAAATTATCAGAGTTCCACCATGATGGGAGGAGTGAACTTTCGTATCACGCGTTGGGCTTCGTTAACGACTTATGAGCCTTATTTCAACAGAGATGAAAATCTTCGAGCACACTTATTAGCATAAATAATGTATCTATGATACTAAACGTAGAAGATTTCTTCGTCTCCATGAGGTGATCTCCTTGACTAACTTGAAACATTTATGGTTACGACCAATTTCAAGGAATTCTCCTAGAGAACATTTCGACTAAATTACATCAGAGACTGACTAAATACAAACATTATCTATTCATTAAAAGCAATAATACTAAATAATTTTCAAAAATTTGGTTATAGAAAAGCAACTCAGAGCAAATGATTCAATAAAAATAAACAACTTTGATGAGCAGGGCGTTCATAACACGGAATGCAAATGGGGCTTCTCAACAGGCAATTTTAAACTATTGAAGCGCTAGTCACAAGATCACGCGGAAGCTATTGTAAATAATTTACTTCATCTTCTGCCGCATGCAAGTATGAAATAAAAATCTTATGAAAAAGTCATTCCTGGGCGTAATTTAGAGGGTGGAGATGAAGATTAACGAGATCCTTAGCGAATGATCTACCCTCTCCAAATTCACTTGAGCTCAAAGTAAAAACCCGCTTCATTTTAGACTCAAGGTTCAGAAGTGCAGGACCTGTTCGTGTCAATATTGACCGAAATCTTAGGATCGTATTTAAGAGAGGAGCTTGCAGTGATCGCTGGTAACCCCCTTGCTCTGCTCACACAAGGTGGAGGTGACGAGAATTTCCGCACCTTAATCTTATTTGAAGATTCATTAGAGCACTAAAACGAGTGCATCAGCGCACTTATGCGTCAAAGCGCCCCCGAAAATTGAGTAATGTTTCACAGTGACGAAGTGCGAGAGGAACTTTAACTTTCTTTCTTTTGCGACGACGTACACCGCCATTTGAGGTATGAGCTCATGGTAGTCAGTTATTAGCAAAAAATGTGCCCTGTCACGTGCATTCTCGACAGCCACAAATAGCAGTCAAGGGCCAAAAATCGGAAAATTATGCAGGAAACAAAGAGTGAAATAGATTGTTTTCATCATGCGATTGTATTATCATCTCAATAGTTCATATTTCAAACTAGTAACTTGCTTTTAATATCCTTAACAATCAATTTCGTACTTGGATCTGGTTTGGGTGAAATTTTTGCAGTCAGAAATGTTGATTTTAATGTGATATTTTTGGTCACGATGATAACTCTTTCAGTTCAATGACGACAGAACGATTTCTGTCCCCTGAGTGACTGGCGGAACGGGAGTGTTGTATTTGTGCTTTTTCCTTGTATTATTTTAGTTAAACTTTCTCATCCGTGAATTTATTTTAGTACTTTCTAATTTTATGAGGAAATTTTAATTCGTTTAGTTGAATTTGTACCGTATTTTTCAAGCTCCACAGTTTACATAAATATTAGAACTTTTCCTTTCATAAGTATAACTCTTGGATGCGTGATAATTTGATGTGGAATTATACTCTGCCATTTTACCTATTTCTGATAATGTTTTCTCGAAAACTCGTTCTTGAATATAAGTTGTGCGTAAACTTTGTAATGCCATACACGCCAATTGCTGACAAGACAGACTGTCTGAGCCTCTCGATCGTCCTGAGTTGAGGGTACACGAGGGCTCACAGAGCAAGGCACTCACACAAGTCAATAACATCGAACTTTACGATACATTCCTGATAGTAATTCACTTGCCAGCTCAAAATACGACTCGGGGACTCGATGTGATCATCATAGAGTCTAAAAATAAATGGCCGGTCTAATTTACGTCTCTTTTATGATGATCGCATTTTTTTCTTGTTTGGGGAGCGACGTCGGATTTCTATTTTGAACTTGAGTTGATTCGTTGGTATAACTCATTTGCCACACATTTCAAAGGATTTTTTGTCAATTTCGGTTGAATCATAAGGGTTCAGGGAATGTTCAAAAGGCCTTCAAACATTTTAATTGTGACTTCCTCAAAAAAGTTTCCTTCATAACAGTTTTATCTCGGATTACTTTACATCGCATAGCGTGTGATCATCTAGGTGAAAATGAATCGCTTTCTTCCGCTCAACTAATTTCGATTTTATTCTGAAGAATTATTTCAAAAGTGTACAATAAATAAATTTCAAACATGTTAAATGCGAGACATCGAACTAAAAGATTGTTTGATCGATAGAAATATTCTCTGAAATGATGTGCTCTACATTTTTTCAAATTTAGTGTCATGTTTAAACGCTGTTATGTATAGAATTGTATGTTTCTCTTGATTATTTAAGAGTAGAGCATGCGCATTGTAAATGTATTATTCCAACGTCATGTTTCTGTTACGGTCATAATATGTGTAACTTTATTTATTTAGTTATTAAAACCAGGCTGGAAGCATTGCACATTCGCGAGAATCTAAAATTTAGGCTCAAGCCATAAATTGTAATCAGGGGCGTTTCATGATCATTTAAAAGTAAAGCTTGCTAGTAAATGTATTATTCCAACACTATTTTTCGGTTAAGACTATAATATGTTTTACCATTTCTTTATTTATTTATCAAATCCCGAGGGGAAGTACTGCACATGCGCGAGCGGCCAAAATTTAGGCTCAAGCCATAAACTGTCGTCAGGGGCGTTTCATTTTTTCTGGCGCATTTTGTTCGAATTTAGCATCTCTGGCGAGGACAGCCGATCTGGAGGGCCGAATAACACTTTATTCCCGTGTCGCTGCGGTGCTGCCGGCCACCAAAGCGAGCAAGGTCTTCCTCGACTTCTTGCGTGGGGCGGCATGGAAACTTTCCCCTCCAGTTGCTGGGTGATGATCTTCCTTTCTACAACTCGGTGGGATTTCATATAATTATCTCTAGTTACTTAAATTAGAAGTTGTTCACGACATGATGCTGTTTGTTCCGAACAAACACGTATTTAAATTAGTTTCTTCTCAAACTTTTTTGGTAAATTAAAGCAAACAGTTCACTGCTGAGTATGAAATTCTTATGTATAAAATATATATTTTTTATTTTTATCACCTAATGAAGATTTCATCTCAATTATTCTGATAGAATGTGACAAGAAGAAACCCAACTTTCTTAGAATCAAAATGATTGATGCAGCAGGGAGACACATTTATCAAAAAAATATCTACTTCCATCCATTAGAGCTGTCCTGCTCTACAGCAGCATTTGAAGGCAACGCTTTTGTATTACTTAGCAAAGACAATATTTTCCTTTTAAAGGTTATGCCACTCACTCCCCAGCTCTAAAATACCTTCGGATAGAAATTCCACTTCTGGTTTATTGTTTTTAGAAACATAAAATTGGTACAAAGTTTTGTCCGATTTAAATATCTTAGTTAAAACTGAATGAAACTGGAAATATTTATTCTAACGAATTCTTAATTGCTTTCAGTTACCTTATTCCACTTCTCAACAAGCCTATAAATGTCTAGCTTGTTAAATTCTGTAAGTTTTGAATCAAAATACAGTTCAACTCTTTTTCAATCTCTTCCCTTGTTGTTAATCTAAGTCCACTGACATGGTTCTGTAATCATCAGAATAAATGGAAATCAGAAAAAGGTTGTATGAGCCACGTCTGCCTTGCAACTTGCCTAGTGGCAACGGTACGGTGCTCGGACACATGAACATTCAACTGATCGGAATCAGGTGTTCTTAGACGTCCTGTCTTTGGCTAATCTGTCAAAATGAAATCATCACTTCGAACACGAGAAAACATTCATTACATAAAACTTATTAGGGTCTTGAATATACTTTGAATTACTATTACTATACTATTAGGGTCTATTATTATACTATTAGGGTCTTGAATATATACCTTCGGTAGCAAAAACACCTCGTACAAAACCTCGTACCTGTGTGAAACTCGTGCAATAGAACATTTCTTATGTGATCTTTAAATATGACAATCATGAATGCCAATGTTTCTGAAAATATGAACATTACAGAGATAATCTGGAAAAAATAAGTCAGTTTGGTCGTAGAAATGTATTTCACTTATAACAGAGTGTAAGTAATTAACAAATCTAATATTAAACATCCCTTCTAATAATCTCACATTACTTTTGCACCAACCTTATACATATTTCCCCTACACGCAAACGAAGTTCTACAAAGGATGATGTAATTCCTGCACCCTTATATTTTCAGGGTTTGAGAAGGTCAGGAGTTCATTCGTAAATACCTTTAAATCCATGGATAAGATAGAATACAATGAAGTAGATCACATGGGAATAAGATAAATCGATATAAAACACTATGTTGTTGAATCGAAAAGAATAAAACAGTACAAAATGGAGTACAATAAAATAGAAAAGTAGAGTACAAAAGAGTTCAGTAGAGTAGAGTGGAGTAGAGTAGAGTACAATATAGCAGAGTACAGACCACCAGAGTAGATTACAGTAGAGAATAGTAGAGTAGAGTAAAGTAGATAATAGTAGAGTAGAGCAGAGTACATTATAGTAGAGTAGAGAAGAGGATCCAAAAAGCACACCGAAGAGCTCAACTTAGCAATTCACGCAATCAACGGAATACTGCCTCTGCACAAGTAACAAGGGTGATGAATTTTTTAATACCTTCCCTAACAGATTCTTCTTCACCATTGCGCTCATGCATATGACATCGCTTATTGATTCCGTACTATTTTCAGCTGTGCGAAGTAGCTTCAATCATTTAGCGTAGAGCATCAATAGATCCCATTTCTGAAGCCCTCACAAGGCTGAGGACGGCACAAACCCAGAGCGTGGGACGTTAGCATCGAGCCCATTGACGCCTCAACTTTTGATTCGGTAACAAAGTGGGAGTTCTGGCGGTGGAGCTCCTGCAAATATTACTGCGAAGCTCCCACTGCTCGGAGCAGGATTTGCTCAAGCATCCGCTGGAAGATGGGGCTATTGGAGGAGCTGCAATTTGCAGATTCCGAGCGTCTATTCTGGCGTTGGCCTTCAGAGAAGCAAACCTTAAAGGGCTCTTCAATTTCCGAATAATTCATGCTGATCTGAAAATGAAAAAAACGCATTTTTAGCGTGCTCGAAAAAGGACTTTATGGCTTCTTATTTGAAATCATATTGTGAAATTCATATTCTAGAGTACATCTGAAATGCGACGTAAAAATATAAATTCCACAGTCATGGAAAATGTTTATTAATATATTTTTAATTCATAAGTTTTGTTATAGAAATGACCGTTAACAAAATTAAAGAGTTGTTAATGTTAAGCATGAATGACAAAATACACACGATTTTGTGGAAAAATATAAAATCTTTTCTCAGCAGACCAACCCTGAGATTTGTATTGAGTTCTACTATTTAAATTACCTGCTTCTATTTGTCGATTCAAAATTACCTGTTTCTTTTAAGGTAAGTGCTACTTCAGAGAGAACTATTCACCAAAATAGAAAAGGGTTTGCCTGAAATCTTGTCTCTCCAATAATTCTAAACTGTACCTTCAACGCAAAAGAAGAATCTTGAAGACCCGCTCATTAATACTGAAGTTCTTCACAGTTTATCGAATTAACGACCTAGTTTATAGGTTTTTGACGACGCTCTCCCAATAATCGAATCAATAACGCTCTCAGTGGTAAATATCTTGGAAGAACTTCCAGAGGACACAAGTTTGGAAAATTTCCGCTCTAAACTCGCTTGTGTGAAGTTGATAATGACAAGCGAGAGAGCGGTGATTGAGGACCTGCGCGGGCGCGGCACTTGTTGATGGCTGCCGCTGGCGAGCACCTTTGCGCTACATTCTATCAGTCCAGTAGGCTTAAAAAGCAGCACATAGCCAGTGTAGAGTATGTTTCGGTTTGTGGTCTGACGGAAGTCTAAAGCAACGACAGAATGAGCCTCAGCTACCTGGGTAGCTTATGCCCAACATGACGGCTCACTGTAGAGTGTTGGTTTACCGCGGCACTCTTGCCATGATGCTTAAAGCGCTCCAGCTCTGGTCAAATTACTCGAGCCAGTAAGTGTTCGCAACTTGTTGCATATTCTTGTTTTATGTGAAGGGAGATTTTTAGCCCTTTTATAATATGGTTTCTAACAATTTTCAAATGAAATTATGAAAAGCAATCGCATAAGGTTTGTGATGTTATTACTGACGTCATTCACCAGTTCAGGGGGAAATAGATTGGCTGCTCTGTAGTACGTCTGTGGGGCATGTTTCCAACAATATTGCGTAATTGAAGTTTTTGCGAGTTGATGTTATTATACAGCTCAAACAACGGTTTTCTCTCCCAGCTTTCATTCATTACGGCGTCCTACAGGGATGTTCAGGCCACTGTAAACACGAGCTGCTTCGCCACTGCAGATAACAACAGATTTACCACAAATTAAAAACACAGTGAACTCAATCCCAGCTTATCATCAGCAAGAGTAGCGAATCGAAGATTAATGTGCTGAAATTTGTGGTCAGGATTAATGCAAATGCAATGGAAGATTTACAGATAAATGATTGTTAACGACTTTCCTGCATTATCCATTGAAAACAGGAGAATTTCTGCATGTCGCAGAAATCCCAGTGAGTTTTCAAACAAAAGCTTTGACAACGGAATTTGATCGTGTAAAGCCAGTGAGTTTCATGAAATTTGTCAGAGATTAAAAAACGAAGATTACCAGGTCATACATCTCTCGTTACAATCTAGCTGCTTATGTTCCCAGTCTTAAAATTATTTGCTTGGCTTCCCGCTGTGTACACCACAGATGCCACCTCCCCTCAGCTCACACAACAGAGACGCCAAATCCTTCTTCCTCAGACATGAAATTCCAACAACACTACGTGAAAACTGCAGTAAAAACAATTTCTCCGTACTCTTTTAGTAGTAATCATCCGCTAACTTGAGCGTGAGCTTGAAGACGCATGAGCTTATGCTCTCAAAGTTTCGCTGGATGAGGAAGTGAGAGAAGCTTAATTGCTTATTGCTGCCATGTTACCGGGCCGCTCACTTTGAAAGTGAACAATTTACAATGTTTCTTCCTCTTTGATGTGCTTCATTCTTTTATTTGCTTAATCCTCAAGCAAATTATTTTAAAAAGGATTTCTTCTTTTGCGAGTGAGAAAAACGATGAAATAATATAAATTTGAGAACAATGGTCGAAAATGGCATAGAAACGATTAGAATAAAATCGGAACAAAATGGAACTTCAGATTATAATGGAATATCCTGCCCAACATGGGTCAAGACAATTTACGACTGTGTTTTCTGGGTAGATGTTTGTAAAGTACTGCAAAACAAACTAGAAAGGTACTAATAGATGAGGTGTCCCTTTGTTTCATTGTTTTCTCGTAATTATTTAAGATATATTTGTCATTTTATATTTCAAAAATTTACTTCGGCTAACGACATTGAAGCTATGAATACATTTATTGGACTACATTAGTTGACTTCGTAGCCTTCTCTGTTCACGGAAAATAGACTGACATATTTGAATAGAGAAAGATATAAAACTTATTGCGCGATTATCAATACCGAAATCTAAAATGAAAACGATTTGGATTTTCAGGTGTGCGTTGATGGTGTTGCTCAGTAGGCCAACCTAAATATTTCAAATCAAACTTGACGCCCAAAATTCGCTTCAAGTGGCCCGCTCATTTCACCTCCAAATAATTCCGGTCGCAAAAATTGAAATTTCAGAAATGTTTTTCTCCCTAAATCTTCCAATAATCTTTCTAGCCCCATGCATTTTGGACTCATATGACTTTCATATCAAAAATGAAACCGAACCAAATAAGTAAGAAATGAAGAATAATTTGTACACTATGGATAGAGTTCAACACACTTATATTGGTTATATTTCCTCGGAGTTTCTCCTAAAATTCCTAATCAACACTAGGAAAAATATCGCCTCCTTACTTTGGGAGCGTTTGAGATGAGAATTTTTATAGAATTAGCCTCATGTTTGTCAAAGAAACCGAGGCACCGCGATCCGCAGGTCGTCATTAGGCCGAGCGTCTCCGCAGAATACCTGATGGCTTCAGCCTCCGTCGGAATACCTAATGGAATCTCCGCTCCAAGACAGAATCCCGAATGATGCTCGCTGTGTCTGTCTCCCAGCTCCGAATATCAAACGAACGACACATCAACCCTTAATGTTTCTTCAAATGTTTTACGAACGTCGGAAACGAAAACTAGAGCAGGAGCGGGTTCTCTTGAATCCATAATGATTGAATTCAGTAACATTTCCGTGTGTATTTAAGGGTTAAAAAAATATTTTGTAATTTATTTTGCGGGTTTTTGGTTAAAACAAGACAACTTAATAATCACTTTAGGAGTTGAACAAATCAAGCAAGTCCTATTGAGACTGGGACTATCTCGTAAATAATTGGATAGATTTCGCCATTATACTCCAGTTAAACTTATTACATGTACAATGATTGTTATTGTTATTCATGATCATTCTTGTATATCAAACCCAGAATGATGTTGCTGCAATGCCTTCTTAATTTGTTTATGTGTAAACAGTTTTGGGACGATTTATGGCACTGAGTGTCGTTGAATGATGAACTCCCCAGCGTTCAGTTATGCGGTGTAAACGGATGAATCAGTCTCGAAAATGTCACGAATTCCTAACCACTTCTGAACAGAATTATAATAATTTTTTAACTTAAGCTTTGTCCTTCTCCATTTCCGTTCTAAAACGTCAAATACAATTTTCTCTAAGATTAAGAAACGTGATTTTAAAAACTTATGTCTTTGTGAGAAAATTTTACTGCCCCATATTGCACAGGTGCAAGAAGAATTTTAATGAGTATGAGCTTCTTTATAAATTTCTAAAGTTTGGGTGGATATAAACATGCCTAAAGGAACATTTGAGGAATTTAGAAAGAACTGAGCTGTCAAAAAAATTGTTCTGCGTTTTTGCCTTCTCTGTATATAGCTTGTGTTATTTTATTTCAGAGTTCGCTTGTTTCTGCGCAACTGTACATGGCAACATTGTTTAAGTGCTTACCATTAAGTAAAGACCTGATTCGAATACACATTTTGTAAAAAATTTTCATTTAGATAGATGAAATTAAGACCCGTGGTAAGGACCTGTGAAAATTGAACAAAAACGCATCGTCAGGTTTCATCACAATGAAACATCAACTCGGGAAATCTCTACAGCACTCGGGATAGAACTTTGTATGGTAAAAAAATTATGGCTGGAAACATGACGGTGAACACGGTTCATCTCGTAGAAATTGTCACAGGCCTAACATTCTGGAAGACAGAACGGTCTTCGCTCTTTGAAAAGAACGTTGAAAGAAAATCGCGTTCAACGCAAGTCACAGCTAACAAACTTTATGACGGTCCAAAAACCGTTTCTCAAAAAACTGTGCTCCGAGAGTAGTGTTGTCAAAAATAAATTTAAGCAAATGAGCATCCGAAATTCCACTAAGAAGCCATACGTGTCATCAGCAAACCGGAAAAAACGTTTGTTAGTGGGTGAAAAACTCCAAGATTGGATTTTGATGAACAGAAGCATGTAAAGTTTTCCGGTGAGACTAGATTCACCCTAATTCAGAACGATGGGCGTGTAAGGGCAGTGCGACAGCCCCATAGAATTATTTCTCCGTCTTGCACCGTCCTAACTGTTCAGGCAGCTGGAGGTAATGCAATGCTTTATGGCTGTTTTCGCTGGTATGGGTGTGGATCTACCACTCTTTGCAATGACAAAATGAACTCTAGAACTATTCACGAGTACTTTCTCACCACGTTCATCCTTCCATGGAGTTTTATTTTCCTCATGACGACGTGATCTTAAAATACACCAATGCTCGCTTTCAGTGGGCCAACGATGTTCAAGATTATTAGGGAGACAGAGCTTCCCGTGATGTTGATGGATCTTCATACTACATAGAACTAGACAATTCTTTTCGTGCATCGAAAAAAACCTTCAGTGAAGCAAATAACATTCATACTGGCCACCTAATTGAAACCACAATAACTTAGTGATCTGAATTTTCATCAACGAGGCAATTTAAATTGCGAGCAGTTAAACGTTGTTAAAATTCAAGTTCAATGCAAGTGAATTGCTATTTTTTCGTAAAATTTCTGTACTAACTACTCCTTTTATAAATTTTCGGGGAGCGTTTCATTTTCTGTTCAAAGTTTTTTGTTATTACAGCTACGTTTCTAAAACTTTCTACACGTATAGAAAACTTTATGAGAAAACTTTTTTGATAAAGTAACATTTTTTATTTAACGCATAGAAACAAGTTATTCAAAGGAAACGAACTTTTTTTCATATTTTGACGTTTGCTCACTCCACCATTTTTGAAGCTAGAGCATTGCACATCCCCCCGTTGTGCCCCCTCCTGCCCCCATACCCACACATTCCCCCGTTGGGCCCCGCCTTACCTCCATACATCCCCC
>JACJUY010004788.1:34871-60852 GCA_014220935.1 Platorchestia sp. MABIK
TAAAATTTAGCTTATGATGAAAATTGACGCCTGTCTGCTCCGTTCGGTCAACTCTCAGGGCCCATGGGAGTGAGGTTGTATGAGGTGGTTTAAAATCGCAAGTAAAGATATTAGAAGTGATGCAAGATTTGTTTATTCAAAGATCAGTATAGGTAACTGTAAAATATATGAAAATTGAATCAACGCAGAACTAAGGTGACTTTCAGCTATTCATTTTACACAATAATTGAAATTCTTCTTTCAAATATGTCATTTCCGAAGAACTTTATAAGTCAGGTCAGGTTGATTTCATTACTATCTGAACTATTTTCAATGTTGATTTGCACGATACAAAATTAGTACAGTGTTATATTAGTTGGTTTAAGGCTCCGAATTCATAGTAAACATGTTTTCAACAGCGAAAGAAAAGGATCGATTTAGTGTAGACCAAGGTAAGCGGGAAAACTATTCACAGCTTGTGTTCCGAGAAAGGATACCCTGCTCATAGAAACTACGAGTTTTAGAAGAAGACGAATAAAAAACACGAAAGAGGATGCAAAGAAAACATGAAAACTCAACGAAGCAAAGTGGGCGCGAAATTTAGTAGTTTGAAGGCCTATCTATAGCTGAGGGGACCTAACAATATCTCCCGAGGGAACACGAAATTGAGGTAAGTTTTTGTGAAAGCAGCATTGGTTATTGGGAAATTAGAATTGGTGCAAGGCAGAGATGGGAATTTTTGATTGTGAAATTGGAATTTTTGAGTGTGAAATTGAAATTAGTCATCATATTCAGATCTGGCAGAATTTAATGTGGCAAATGAGTTTGGAATATACAGACATTTAATTTTGGAATATATCGACCTTTTATTTTGGTGACATTTTATTAATGTAAACAAACACATATGTAATGATCTCAAATGTTTGTATTTAACAAAAGCATATTTCCACTAAATACGTCACAGGCAACAATGTGTGCATTAAATATTTTATGTGTTTATTTCATAAAAATACTTTCCTTATATGTATTTCAATATTTTGAATAGGAAAACGTATCCGCACGAATAAAAAATATGGAATTCCTATCAAATAAAAAATTAAGGGTTAATAAGGTGGAGACACTCACGTAGGGTTAAGAAGGAATTTAAAAAAAAAACTTAACACAGCTTTCTTCAACAAAATTAGGGATTTTATTTAGGTCTTCTTGCCTCGAAACCACTTTCTGCTCCACTAGGAAAATTTGTTTACGTGTTTGAAGTAATTAAGAAATTGGTGTTGTTAGCTAAGTGTCCTCAACTCTCTTCATCTTTGTTCGGAATCTGAAAGTCGGGTTATTTGCTTTGTTTACGACATTACTATTATTTTCTTAGCTTTTTTACTTTATTTACAGTATTGTTACTACTTGCTTAGCTATTATTTGCTTTGCGGTTATTTACTTTATTTACAGTATTGTGATTACTTACTTTGCTGTTATTTAACACTTTAAAACAATTTGCTTCGTTTACAGTATTGTCATTATTTACTTTGCGGTTATTTGTTTTATTTGCAGTATTGCTATTATTTACTTTGCAGTTATTTGTTTTATTTGCAGTATTGCTATTATTTACTTTGNGTTATTTGCTTTATTTGCAGTATTATCATTTTTAATTTGCGGTTATTTGCTTTATTTCCAGTATTACCATTTTTAATTTGCGGTTATTTGCTTTATTTGCAGTATTATCATTTTTAATTTGCGGTTATTTGCTTTATTTGCAGTATTGTCATTTTTAATTTGCGGTTATTTGCTTTATTTGCAGTATTGTCATTTTTAATTTGCGGTTATTTGCTTTATTTGCAGTCTCTCTGGAATTTTTATGCATGTGTTTGAGTTTTATCAGCATCAACTAAAGACACTCCACGAGAGTTCTACAGCGTTTACTGAGGGTGAGTGCGGTGCTAACTGAAGAATTCTTCCATTTGAAGCTGGCTGAAGAATTCTCATTTAAACTATTTTCGTGCCCCTATTCAAATAATTTCCAGCCTCATTTCAAAAAATTTCCTGTTCCATTCATTTTAATTGCCTGTCTCATTCTAAGTTATTCGCTGCCATATTTCAAATAATTTCCTGCCTCATTTCAAATAATTCCCTGTCCCGTTCCAGATAATTTCCTGTTTCATTTCAAGTTATTTCCAGCCCCATTTTAAATAATTTCCAGCCTCATTTTAAATAATTTCCAGCCTCATTTTAAATAATTTCCTGCCTCATTTCAAGTAATTTCCTGCCTCATTTCAAATAGTTTCTTGTCTCATTTCAAATAATTTCTTGTCTCATTTCAAATAATTTCTTGTCTCATTTCAAATAATTTCTTGTCTCATTTCAAATCGCATTTTGCCTCGTGTATGCTGATGCACAGCCAGTAATGGTGTCAGGATCCAATACTTTCTCACTACATCTTGATACGTTATACACATATTTATATTTATATATACTGTATATATAAATATGCATATATACTGTATACTGTATACATGTGAACCGCTGTGTGTATTTGTCTGCTTTGAATGTACATCTTTTAGATGTGAATAAAAATACTGATGAAATGCTCATAGTGCTACAGCAGTGAAGATTGCTGCCTCAACTTACCGGCAGCAACACGCGTTCCAATTCTTCAGCGACCCATGTGAACGTTAATAACATGATATAATATAAGATAAAATTTGATTCATACCTCCAAAATAAAGGTCATTCTTTCTTTAACCTTTGAAATCGGCGCATAGTTCTTCCCGGTTCTTGTTTGTCAACTAATTTTTGTAAAATTTTCATGAGAAATCGACGCTTTCAATAGATCGTATCCACTATACAACTGGCGAAAAAGTTGATTTTTTCCCTTTATCATTACTGAAAGAAGGGTGCTTAGAATTTTACCTAATGATGTTACTAAATGCAGAGGTTTTGTGTGCCCACTTCTTGACGTTCCTGCTGATAAAAATTCATTGAAGTTCATCCGAAGATCAATTGAAAAACGAGTTACACATTGATAAGTCGTGTTGAAATGAAACGATGGCTCTTTAGTAGAATTTATTCATAAGTACCTGTTCAATAATGCATGTCCAAAGAAATAAAACAGAAATTAGTGGCTCACACGAATTCAATGATAGGTGTTGCAAAGCAGTCGCACGAGACGGCCTTTAGCTCAATTTACTGAAGAGAAATAGCGGAATCACCAGCAAAATATTTCAACCCATCAGTGCAATCACGCAACTCGAAAAATGCGTCTTGAAGTCAGTCTTTTCATGCAAAATTCTCCTCGTACTTCAATTCGAATGCATTTCATGTAAGTGCTTGAGTCATGAGCAGAGCGTCATTATTCCATCTCAGATTGAAAACTTTCTTCGTTCTAATCACTTCTCTTTCTTTGTTTTTCTCCTTCTGAGACAGCACTGAAAATAGATCTCGCATTCTGAGCAAAGCTTCTTATATTTGAAAAAATGCAAGACATTTTTCGATTTGTTCCGATCATTCAATAATAATTATTTCTTTCTTCGTACTCTCCTTCCAGTCTGACTCCTGTGAAATAGAAAACTCGGAAAATTCATAACTCCTTTCAATCGTCGAAATATTAAAAAGAACCGTTTCTCATATCTTCAACCTTCATGAAAGCAACAAGAACGTGTAGATAATAAAGTGGAATGTCAGAGTGACAACGCTCAGAAGAGTTAACAACTTGTTCGAACGATAAATTTTAGAAAAAATAACTCAGTGCAGTGAGTTCAGATGCATGAGTGGTCTAGAAAAAAACAGTTTAAAAAATGTGTATCTTTGTTGCTGACCAATGAAAAAATTCATGAGAAGTTTCGAGTGGGACAAAAAGAAGTCCATTGCTCAATTTTGCAGAGCGAATATTTAAAAATTTATTCGTGTTTCTGTAAGAAAAGACACCTGGAGTTGATATGAGAATATTCAAACGTAGCTCCAGTGTCAAAATTGTGATAAAAATAAACTAATTTCAGACTCTTGCAAATGCAAAGCCATGTCGAATGCTGTTAAAAATGTCTAACTAGCTCTGAACGATTCCATAATATTCAAATTGTTTCCTGCCAAAAAACTTTCTTTTGAACTCATGTTTAAAAGGTAAACTAACTTCTATAAGATTCAATAAAAAGGTGCAGAAACGTTCAATCCCTCTTAAAAATAAAAGTTTCACCGACGTTATCTTCATTTAAAATTAACGGTTTTGACCTTCAAAAGCAGCGGCAGTGTCCACAACAGACGGAAAAAACCGCTGCAAATGGAAAGGTATCAGGGACAGGTTTTTCTTCGCTAAGATGTGATTTATCCGCCTCTGTGCGGCGTGAAGATACTCTGACACATTGCGGGGCGCTGTGTAGCCTTGCATGTGCTTAGGGTAACTCGGCCGCTTGAACCGCCCTTCCGGGTACCTGCTTCGAGACAACAATGATTGCGTTAATTTTTCCAATGCTAACCTTAACATTTTTAAAACACGCTGGAGACAACAATGATTACGTTAATTTTTACTGTACTAACCTCGCCATTTTTAAGACACGCAAGAGACATCAATGATTACGTTAATTTTTTAAATGCTAACCTTTACATTTTTAAAACACACATTAGACAATGATTACGTTAATTTTTCCAATGCTAACCATAACATTTTTAAACACGCCGGGGACAACAATGATTACGTTAATTTTTTCAATGCTGACCTTAACATTTTTAAAACACGCAGGAGATAAGAATAATTGCTTTAATTTTTCCTATACTAACCTACACTATTTAAAACACGCAGGAGACAGAAATAATTGTTTAATTTTTTTCTACACTAACCTCAAAATTCTTAAAACAAGCTTGAGAAAATTGCTTACTTTTTCCTAAACGAACCTTAAAATTTTTAAAACACTCAAAAGACCATAATAATTGCTTAAATTTTTCCTATACTATGATAAAAATTTTTAAAATGCTCACTGATTACCTAAGGAAGGGTGAATTGATGGAGTTAAATTTCAGGAACAGGATCACGAAAGCTATTGAGATGCTTGTGTGCACATTCCCCCGTCCTCATCATAATACTTTTTTAAATCGCACTGTTTATGGAAAGATAATTTTATTGAAGATCAGCTATAGAGACATATTCAAGAAGACTACGGAGATTTCGAACTCGATTCGGGGTTTCAATTAATAATATTCATTTGACGTAATTCTGAAACCACAGGGGTTTCTTTTTCTTGTGTAGACATGGTCTTAGCTTTTCGTATCATTGCATTATAGCAATTTTAAATTTTGCCCCTTACCTGACGGAGCACTGGAGACGGCCATTATCCACAGGCACTTCGATGAACTTCAAAAGACGAAGTGCTTCTTGTTGGGGATCCTCCTGTGTAAACAGAAAAACGAATTTTGTTTCACTTCGAATGCGCACATATGTACAGCGATTGCTTAAAATATTACTCATTTCTCATGGGGCTTTATGATTTAGAACATAGTTTTCAAAGAAAATTTTTCAATTTCGAGTGTTCTCCAACTTTTCCATTGCAAGCGGATATCTCAAGTGTCAAAGTCTATTCTGCATCGCATTAGACGCGCAGACCTAATGTCCAACTCAATTTTTCAAATTTAAAATGCACATTCCTGAATTTTAATTTCAAAATGCTATCTTTAAGCCCGAGTGTTCTCTTTAATGTGCACTCAATGCACTCATTTACTGTGCACTCAGTGGACTCTCTTATAAAAGTAATAATACACTTATACTTTCGTACGATATACCTTAGTAGAAAATAAGCTTTACCAAACCGGAGTTACAGTGGCCCTTTAAAATTACTTTGATCTCCTCGTAATGCAGCACATGTAAGTCTGATGCCGTAAAGTTATCTTGTCAAATTACCTTGATCTCCTCATAGTGCAACACAAACAAATCTGAGACCGCAAAGTGACCTCGTAGTGCAAAACGAGTAAATCTCATTCTGTAAAAATTACCTTGTAAAATTACCTTGATATCCTCGTGCAACATAGGTGAATGTTATGTCGCAAAGCTTCCCTGGAAAATCCCCTTGATTTCCTCTAAGTGCAACACAAGCAAGTCTGAGGTGCGACAACACGAGCAAGTCTGATGCGGCAAAGTTACCCTGTAAAATTACCTTGATCTCCTCGTAGTGCAACACGAGCAAATCTGAAGTACGCCACTGCAGCCACGACTGATAGAGTCTGTACCACGCCTCTGCCTTCTCGCTCGTGAACGATGCCCAGTCTGCCACACGTATGAAGTTGTGGGTGGAGTGAGATCAACATAGTGCGAAAGTGAGCGAAACGATGTTTTATAGAAAATTAGCGATTTCTTTGTCTAACAGTGAGTCATTATTGAGCTGAGAAAAGAGAAGTGGTTTGCTATTTGCATCTCACTGAGCTCTTTCGTCAACGTTTTTGATATGAAATATTTATGCTATGAATGCTCAATGTGTTGGTTGCAAGCTCTTGTGATATTTGCAGCAATATTTTTTAAATCTGAGCAATACTTCCTACATTTTTTGAACTTTCTTCATGAAATATATACATTACTGGATCATTACCTGAAAATATGCATGCACATTACCGGATCAAGCGGCTGAACTGAAACGCTGATAAATGCAGGAATTATTTTACTGCTATTAAAATAGTATCTAGTCTACGAGTGGAAATCAAGATGAAGAAATACGGGGTTTTAGCAAGATGAATGTGAACCATGAATGTCAAAAATGCTTTCATAAAGGGAAAAGTAGTAGTGATGGCTATGTCACTCAAGCCTCATTGAGATATTGCAGCTCTTTCAACGAACATAATTAATATTTGCATTAGCACTTGCCAGAAAAAATTTTGATCAAAACACTGTCTTCCGAAGGAATAACGTTGCCGCTTCTAATTGTAACGTCTGATCAGTTTTTAGATTTATTTTTCACAATAAAGAAACTGGAAGCAATTACAGCTTTCGTACCAGATCACTGAATGTATTAGATGTTATTTTTACAAAGATGAACACAATCCACAGGTGGTTATTGTAAACCTGTAATATAAATAACTCACGAGCCAGGTATTAGGGTGCTTATTTACTTTTCGTCCTTCATTAGAAACAAATGTGTTTATTTTTAATTTATAAGTGCTGAACTAAGTTTTTCAAGGATTCATCCTTTTGTAATTTTTTCAGGATGACTTCCCCATGAGTGAGGTAACTTGCTTGTGAACAACTTCATCCATGGAATGAGAAAATGAAGATTCATTCCAAGAATTTACAATTTCGTGAGTACATTTAAGTTTTTCTTCGAGAGAGAAATTATACCTCACTCTCATGTGACTGCACAAAAAAATAATTATTTACAACATTTTTCTCTGAAACAGATCACAATTCCTGAACGAGATTTGACTTTCTGTGGTCAATTTTTCCTTCAGAGTAGCAGTGCTGACCAAAGCCGCTCTCAAGTTGGTGCACACCTACATGAATATTGACGATATATTTCTCTGAAATGCTCAATCACTAATTATGAAATAATTTCTGTTTTAATTGTAAAACTTTTTCTATTTCTTATGTCTTCACTTCTCCCTTCAAAGTAGCAGTGCTGACCAAAGCCCCTCTCATGTTGCTGCTCAACCAAATAACATTTGAATAACATTTTTCTCTGACACCAAATCACAATTCCTACAAAAGATTTGATTTCTGTTTTAAATGTTAAATTTTTAACACCTTAGGTCTTTACCTTTTCGTTCAAAGTACCAGTGCTGACTAAAGCCAACATTTTTCTTTGAAACATCAAATCCTAATTTATGAACTGATTTCTATTTCAAACATTAATTTTCTTTTACATCTTAGGTCTTCACCTTGTCCTTCAAAGTACCAGTGCTGACCAAACCCCGTGTGTCCGGAGGCGTGGTAGTGACGGAGAGCGATGATCGCATCCAGGGGACTTCTCATCAGCAGCACCACCTTCAGTGGGTCCTTGGGATTTACTTGGTACGCCGCTGAAATAATCACAATAAACATTTTTCAAAGAAAGTCATTGAAAATAGAAGGGACGTTAACGTGCATGAATATCTGAAATCTAATTTTTCTTGGACAACGAGGAGCGTTGTGTGCTCGGGAGCGTGATTATTGAAGCGTGCTTAATTATGAGCTTTCGGCTTATATGACCTCCCTACAGAGCATCTACATACTTGAGCAGCTTGAATTCTATTTAAAAAATGAGATGAAAATTAGCTTCACAGAGCACGTGAAGGCTCGCAACAGCACAACAGCGTCTCTTAGCGGAGCTCTTGTGAGAATTTTACAGTGGCTTTAAATGGGAATATCATTAAATTTAATGATGAAATTTCTACAAAAGAAGGCTCTGATTTCCTTGAAAGCTCATGGAAACTTTGATTAACTACCACTGGGGACTTTATCCGACTGGAGACTCGTCAATACACTTTACTGGTCCCGGGAAAATTTATGAAAATGTCCACATGAAAGACCTTGCAACTGACGCGCAGTTGCAAGGTCTTGCAAGGTCAAGGTCAAGGTTCTGGACAAATCAACCTGGGAGTTCATTTGACTAACCACGTCACAATTTCTGCAATTGCTCCTGGGAAAATTTCAGCATTCGACACGCATTAATTTCTATACCAGCCCAAGAGGAAGGTCAGTTGACCCCTAACGCATCAGAATATCTGTAGCTGCATAAAAGGAACTTTTTTGACAAGGGGCATTTGCGCATGGGAAAATATTGACGTATCATTTTCACAGGGGGAACTTTTTTCAAGGGAATTTTCTTATGTGATTTTTTGACAGCCGATGCCATAATTTTCGTTATTCCCCACTTGAAAATCTCTGAAAACATGAATCATGGAAATTCCTATATCAGCTCACGCGGGAAGTTGGAGGTGGCTCCATGCAGAAACTGAGGCAGACTGTGCGTCTTCTGCATGATGGTGGTACCCCCGCCTGGTGTCTCTGTTTCGCCCCACATGCCTGAGGAACACGAAAAAAACAGAATTTATCTTGTCATGTGAATATTTCAAGAAATCTGTGGTTTTCATTTTATTGCAACTTGTTTCATAGATAATCCTGTGTCCGTTATTTATTTGCATTTATCCTGAATCTTGTCGAATATTTTTTTACAACATGAAGATTGTTTTGTTGTTTTAATATCGTTGGACAAAATATGAAGGGCAGTCGCCCTTACTGTAAAAAAATAACCTGAACATCATTTTCAGAGCTGAATGACAGCTTAAGTACATCAATCATAGTCTAACTTTGAAGCTCAGCAAATCAAGTCATTAAGTATTTCAAAGCTGCGGGCATAAATCAATCAGTCGCTTTGGAAAATACAGCTTCCAAGATAAATTACGAATAAATCAGTTTCAAGATGGTCATCATTCGTTAATTGCTCCTTAATGAACAATGATTTTTTTATTGTTTAGTCTGATACTTCTGAAAGTCTTGAGCTGATTGATACGCGCCTCAGAAGACAAGATTGCAATAAGCAGATTTGTTGAAAGCCGATATTCATAATCTGCAGCATAGGCACCATTTTATTTGAAAATGAAAATGGAAGGGGAATGATTTTCATTTGTACTGAAATAGAATGAATTGGCTTACAGTCATGATGAAAACACAATTATTTCTGAATTAATTTTGATCGCAGGGACATGTTAGCTGAAATAACATCCGTAGGAGAGTCTCTAAAAGTTCTAATTTCCCGTTTTTAAAAATTATATCCTTATCATCCATAACTTCAACTGACGTTTTTGTAACGATCACTTTCAGTGACACTTCTCAATTTTGAAATTACAAATAGAATAGAGCTCGTGAGTTATGAAACCACTCGTTGAAAAATACTGTTTCAGTGAAGAAATTTCGTTTGCAATTTATTATGCTCATAGAATATAGTTCATTTCAACACCAATAAATTTCAACTAGAAGCGCTGGAGAGTTAGTTCAAATTGCTTAACCTTCGTTTTAAAGATGCTTTATTATTTGGAAGCAGCAGCAGACCAGCAAATGCTCGAAATGTTATTCACGATTAACCCACTCCTCTCTTCAACAATCTTCAGCACCGAGACCTTCGTATGCAATACCTCCTGGTATTTTGCGACCAACTTTTAAAGACTCTTTTGAAAAAGTTAGTGCCGCCCGGACCTAAGTGATAATTTTCTCGGCGAGGAATGAAGGAGTTTCTTCAGCGCTTCGTGCCTGCTTCCCCTCAAATTTCAGTCGCCAAAAATTGTAGTTTTTTTTTTTGCCTGCCGCAGTGATGGAAAAGCAACATTTGTCTGGCGACCAGCTGGGGAAGAGGTAATGACCTGCAGTTTTTCCATCCTGTTTTAACGAGAGAGAGAAACCAACAAAAAATTTTCTCTGGTTTCATACACCTGAGCAGTAAAATTTCGTGGATTTTGAGAGCAAAACAAGCCTGAAATTTCAGAAATGAGCAAATGCGATGCTAGGATGATGAATGTTTTTGAGATGGTTTAACTTTTTAATTTTGCTTTCAACTGAACTTTTCATCGAATTTTTGATTGCGTACATTCCATCTGAAAGTTTTTCCAAATTACAACTTATGTATATCGTAAATATTTGCTTCAATGATGAAGCATTGACTGTCTCAAGTTACAAATTTCGTACGACTAAACAATTTTAGAATGTTACTCGATGGAATTGATGTATGGAAATAGTGAAATATCACAGGCAAAATAAGAAGCTTGAGTTAATATAGGACATGATTTACTTTCAGCGAAAGGCTGAGTTTGGGCAATGGGTGAAGCAAAAAAAAACGTAAGATAATTTATAAAGAAAGATCAAGTGCGGAGGCAACGTTTGCATCAATAAATTATGAATTTCTAACAGAGATAAGAAAAACTTTTCTACAGAAGAACACCTTGAAATATCATATATGATAGAATATAACGTATATCTAGTAACTTCATTTTTAGCAGTCACAATACCCTCAGTTAGATTGGGCTTATGGTATTCAGTTCCGAAGATCTTAATGAAAGACTTTTTCATTTCAATTTCTACTTTAGAGACAAATTTGAGCCAGTGAAAGTTAACAAAATACCAATATGACACGTGAGCCTTATATACAGTCAAAAATATCGATTTCAATCTAATCAAGGTACTTAAATACTGGGCAATAAATCCGTAGATTTAATTCAATTCGTCTGTGATCGGGATCATTTCCATCTAATTTCTTTTATCCAACATCCCTTGTTAATAAGCTCATAGACTTTAGTGCATGTGAATACACCCGAGATACATGTTCAGAAGCTCGTAGTCTTCAGTGTACATAAAACCCACTATAATATCTTGGTGATGAAAATATTCGATTAAGTTGTTTTGCTGTACACATTTTAACGCGACGTGTTTTCCATACGCGTCACTTTGTACATAGAAAACGGAAAATTTATGAGTCAGATTTTAGGATCATAAAGTAGTCCGATTTTTTCTTAATTTGGTGAACATTTATAATTTTTTGCTCGCCTAATAGGGAACCAAGCGAACGAGTTGACCAAGTTTTATATTACAAAGCATGTTAAAAAGAAATGTAAAATATATAGGTGCATTTTATTACAGCTTTTAAAACCGTGAAACCTGGTTGTTATCTGGTTGTACATTCGGCAAGTGATGACGCGGTGATTATCAACTAAAAAGCTGAAAATTAAATTTGATCGACTTGATTCCGTCAGAATAAGCCTCTTCTGAACACTTACAGCCTGAACAACTCGTCTCGTGAGTGATGTACGAAGGATAATAAAGCGATTAGAATATTTACGAATCACTAGATAAAAGCTTAGAAATATATCTCGATAGGCTGTGACACGTCCGGTTCCGATTATACGTCAATTAGAGCCCAACTCGCCACAAAGGCCGTTCAATTAACTCTATTGATGGAGTTTCAGTGCCTCTGATTGGAAGTAGAGTGAGCACTCAGTTCGGATACTGGCTAATTCCATTGAAAATAATGGTTTGTTTTGTTATAATTTTGAGAAAAGTGTCCAAGCTCGAATGCGCAACAAATATTCCGTCGGGGAACGTTTAAGTGAAACGAACGTATTTAATTTTAATGTTCGTAGAGTCAATTTCATAGCAAGGGCAAATGTTGTTTCTGGTCGCAAAGAGTTCAAAGATAAAATTCAGCTCACCTTGAGGGTGAAAAAGAATACGGAACTTGCCCCGAAGGAAAGAGGTTTTCCACGTATGTGGATTTCCAGGGTAAGAATGAGCTTTTCTGAAGGATAAAAGTTTTGCAGGTTCATTTCACCTGCAGTCACAGTTCCTTGTGCGTCAAGAAACTGCCTTGGGCAGTATAAGAGAACTCTGTAGATTGTTTTTCCCCGCTGAATAAAAATCATGAAACACAGTTAATTACGATCGGGCTTGCTGCAGTGATTTGAAGCCGAGAACTGTCATGAAAGTGTTTTCAATCGTATTTTTCATTAATAAGAAATATCAAAGGGCTCTGTTCATTCATATATCTCTGCTTGAGCATGTTCAGTTGCCTCATTATGAACGCGTCGGAGTTTTTTCACGAGTTAGAAAATATTTTCGAATTGAAAATTCGTACTCACGATCAGAAATGTTTGTCCCAACTTTTATCATAATTTCAGCGGGTGATGGACTTGTGAGTCGTGCTGAATATGTTCTAAAACAGAGAGTTTGTTCGTTGGTAAAGTGGACACAGTGAGGTAAATTTGAAGTATGATTATGCCGCATGCAATCTCGTTGCCTGCGAGCTTTCAGTATTTGTGCCTCAATTAATCAGGAAAAGAGAGGAAAGATGCTGGAATTCGTGTATTTTTAACACCATTGTTGTAGTCTAAAAATAGATCCTTGTCTCTGACGATGAAAGTAGATTATTAATGCTAACTTTGTAAAATTATTTCGCTAAATTTCCGTGATGTAATGAAATGGTTTACGCTCTATGATCCTCTCGTGAAGCAGACTGGAAAACTTCCTAAACAATCAGGGAAATTTGCTAAGATAAAAACAATGACTCTAACTGGAAACAAGATTAAATGAAATTTCACAGATAAATACAAGTCAATTCCGAGCTATGCAATTCCCAATCTTTCCAGGAAGATTTCGAAATTTCATTAAGATATATAGCAATCAATATCACTTATTACTAATCGTTATCTTTTTAGTAGGAATTTTAAATTTCAAGGATAAAATCACTGAGCAATTTTACGGATAAATAATCCCTATGTTTCCAGTTAATTTTCGATATTTCAAAGATAAATACACTAAGGAATATCACGTATTACTAATCCATATCTGCACAGTCGAGTTTTTCCAGTGATCGTGACGTATCTGTCCCCAAGTTAGGACCGTCACTTCAGGAACTGCGGCATCTTAGGCAGAAGTTAGAGGAGTTACCCCAGAGACTAACTTGCTGCAACGGAGTTGTCTGCAAGGCAATGCCTCGTAACGTGATACAGGATAGTGATGCGTTCGCCGGCATGCTTACCGTGTACAGGTTGTTTTCCAGACTTTCTCTGGTTTGTATACAAAAAGAGATGCTTGTAACGCATAGCCTATGCGTAGTAATGTGAGACATGATAATAGTGATGCGATTGCCGGCATGTTTACCGGGTACAGACATCGAATGGCTTCCAAACTTTCGCTGACTTATATGTATACTAAAAGAGATTCCTGTAATGGTATTTAATACGTGGTCTATGCGTCGTAATGTGATACACGATAGCGATACACAAGCAAGCATGCTTCACAGTCTAACTTTTTCGCCAGAGTATCTAAGTAGTATGCCGTCCAAATATCAATCCTGCTTTGACCTGCCTTAGTTACATTGGGTTGGCCAAAAAGTTTGTTCGTTTTTTAAATGCCATCTTTCCGACCTTCTAAAGATCGTTTTTGTATTCATATTCTCCAAATCTAGTATACGATACTGCGAGTATGTTTACGTCAGTGTGTAATGAGCCTCCAAGTAGAGAAGTTCTAACATTTTTGTTTGCATTCATGCCCTTGAAATGGTGGACTAAGCAGAACACTACCGACATCGAATGTTTTTTATTTCAGAAAAGGAAAAAAAGCAACAGAATCTTCCCCATACTCATGGCAAATATTTCTGTTTTATTTTCTTTCTGTTTCTGATACTTTCTTTCCTTTTCTGAAATAAAAAGCATTTGATGTCGGTAGTGTTCTGCTTGGTCCACCATTTCAAGGGCATGAATGCAAACAAAAATGATAGAACTTCTCTACTTGGAGGCTCATTACACACCGACGTAAACATGCTCGCTGTATCGAATATAGGACTTAGAAAATAAGAATACGAAAACGGTTATTAGGAGGTCAGAAAGATGGCATTCAAAAACGAACAAAATTTTTGGCCAACTCAATGGATGCCACTGCAAAAATCTGTGGCCTGGGTTACAGTGTACAGGCGTCGACAGTTTTCCGGACGTTCTGTAGCCTATATTAAAAAACGATTGCTGCAGTGGAGTTTTATGAGAGGCCATTGCGCAATAGTGGGGGAACATTCGTTTGATTTGCCAGCTAGAGAGCTTGTACACCATCGACACTAGGGTGGAAGTTCTTTAGTTCATCTGAACTGGTCAATTTGAAAACCAAACGAACAAAATTTGCATCAAAGGTTTTAAGCATGGAATGTCTAATGTTCGTGATTTTTCACAAGGAATGCGCAAGTTTGACAAATTTTGCTTTATAACTTGCATCCTATGATAATTTCACCTTAAAATTATGCGTAATTAAAAAACTTGCTTGCAAGAAATAACGCATCCTTATTGTTTTAAGGTCAATTTACAATTTATTTTTAAACCTACCTAAGAATTGATTTTGCAATTTGGTTTTACGTTAATAGAGGTCATTAAAATATGCATGCGAAATTAACTGCACTTTCAGAGGCCTGACAACCAAGTGCTCGAAATCCTCCACAAACTTCAAGCTCTTCAGAGGAGAAATCTTCAAAGCTTTGTCGTCTGCCTCTCTGACAACGATGCATAAAAAATCAAAAAGGACTGGAAAATAAAATTACAAGACAATACTAGGCAAGAAAAAAATAGGGGAGAACGAGGTATGGCTCCTCCCTGTATCAGCTCACGTGAATATGCCGACGTCGGCAGAACGCTGAGGCTACAAAGAGGATGATCGTCTTACGATTAGGCCCTAACATTGTGACGAGGTTCAAAACACGTATTTTACTGTTAACGTACTCAGGAATTGATAGGTTTATCTGAACGCAGATACAGACATTGACTCTTTACATCGAAGTCCGTTTTCCGTAGAAGCGGCCAATGTTAAGTTGCGTTTAGCAGCTATGTGCGAATTGGTTTTCATGAAACAAAGTTAAAATGTGCCAGTATGCATGTTCGACTTGTTTTAACATGAACGTGGATGTGCCTTGACGAGGAAGTCTTTTTTATCCACACTGTCGTTATTTTTGAGCCACTGCTTCTTTATACGCAAACTAGTTCAACAGATTCAAGGAAGAAAATTCCTTTCATTCAAGTGAAAACTTGACCTTTCTCAAAATTAGGGAAATCAGTCGTATTGACAAATGTTTACGAAGAACAGCTATAAAAATCATGGAAAGTCTTTGTCATTTGTGAACTTCGGCGTAGGATGTCTTTGGCCTTGGCGGTCTTTGTCATTGGCTATCTTTGTCAGGGGAGATCTTTGTCATTGGGCACCTTCGTCTGCGGAAGCTTTTAAATTCAGAATTTTACGTCATTGAAGTTCATATTTACAAAGTTTTATAATTATAAATCTATATCACTGAAGTTCATATTTATAAACCTTCATTTTATCCCTATATGTCACTGAAGTTCATATTTATAAACATTTATACTTGGAAATCGACGTCATTGAAGTTCATATTTATAATCCTTTATGCGTAGAAATCTACGTCATTAATGACCCCAACAAAAGACCAGCCCTCGGCGGACTTACCGAGACTTTTGAGCGCAGCATCAGCGTAGAAGGACCCCGTGAAGGCCCCCGTCAGCGCCTCCGTCAGGAAGCGCAGCCACGTGTTCCCGGAACCGGGGAAGCTCACCAGCAGCAGCGGGGGTGTGCTGCCGGGCTTCAGGTACCTGGGAGTGGTGATGGTAACTGCGGTAATGCTAGTGGTAACTGTGGTATTGCTAGTGGTAGGTAATTTGCTAGTGGCAAGTACAGTATGGTAACTGTAGTGTTGCTAATTGTGAGTACAGAATGGTTATTGCGGCATCGCTAGTGGCAAGTACAGTATGGTAACTGCGGTATTGCTAGTGGCAAGTACAGTATGGTAACTGTGGTATTGCTAGTGGCAAGTACAGTATGATAACTGCGGTATTGCTAGTGGCAAGTACAGTATGGTAACTGCGGTATTGCTAGTGGCAAGTACAGTATGGTAACTGCGGTATTGCTAGTGGGAAGTACAGAATGGTAACTGTGGTGTTGCTAATGCTAACTGCGGGATTGCTAATGGTAAGTTCAGTATGGTAACTACGGTATTAACAATTGTAAGTACAGTATAGTAACTGAGATATTGCTAATGGTAACTACGAAATTGCATAACTAATATAATGATAATTGCATAATGATAACTTTGGTATCGTCAATAGAAACCGGTATTGCTAATGGTAGCTGCGGTATTGCTAATGGTAATTGCAGTATTGCTGATGGTAACTGCTGTATTGCTAGCGGTTACTGCGGTATTGCTAATGGTAACTGTGATATTGCTAATGGTAAGTACAGGATGATAACTGCATAACGGTCGATTGGATCTGCGGTATTACCAATGGTAACTACGGGATTGCCAATAGTAACTAAGGTATTGCCAATAGTAACTAAGGTATTGCCAACAGTAACTGCAGTATGGTCAACGGCAATTGCGGTATTGCAAATGGTATCCGTAGAATTGCTAACAGTGACTGCTGTATTGGCTGTAGTATCCTTAGAAATTTCTATCGTAACTGGGCCATTGCTAAAGGTAACTGACGTATTTCCAATAGTGTCATCAGTTTATCAGTGGAAACTACAGTGAGTAGTTCTCCCTTCCGCTTCAGAAAATGAATAACATCACTTTCAAGTTTTATCAATGTTAGATGATTTGTCACGAGAAAGATTAATCATTCCACTGTTTTCCTGCAATTCGAAGCAACTGCAGTGAGATGGCTGGGTTAGAGGACTAGTTAAACGTTATTATATGAATACGACATCGTAAAATACCATTTTTATGCGTAAAAAGCTTGAAGCATCTGCGTCTTGGAAAAAGTCGCGACCTGCGTTCAAGCCGATTCGAAAGTTATTTACAATTCTTCTTACTTAGCTAGAAGTTAGGCTTTAATTTCTGGAGACGCAATGATGACAGTAAGTTTGAATCTAACCACAACAACAACAACAACCGAGGGTCTAAAATAATTTACGTCAATTCTTTGTTCTTAGTTAAAAGTTAGGTTTAAATTTCTGGCGACGCAATGAATGTTAGTAAATTTGAATCTCACCATAACAACAGCTGAGTGATATATAACTGAAGGACGCAGCAGCGGACAATCAGGTTTCTGAAGTAATGCCACTCAACAGGTCTGTTTTAGGAGGAATAAAGATCCAACGTAGATGATTTGTCGCATAATTATCGCGGTAAAGGATGTTGATGACTTTGATGAAGGACGGAATTGCATGACTTGTAACGTAATGAGTTCCATAATTGCGACAAAAATTGCAAGTGGTCTCCTGCATGTTTTTTTGAACGGAAACAATTTATTCGTAGGTTCTGAGAAGAGAACATTAAAATGCGCACCAAGATAGCTTGACGTTTGTATGCATTCGGAAAAATGATTAATTTTAGCTTGAATAAGTTGGAACAAAATATATAGTACAACATCTGCTTGTAGTTCAGTTTCACATGAGAATAATTCACTGAATTACTGATAATGTTTTCGTCCCTTGCGTGTAAAAATATTTTCTTTCCTGCTGTAAGTTATCTTGCGGTAAGGAAGGTGCTCAGACAAGCCGACGAGACAAACAACAGTCAGAAAAAGACAAATCATCTGCAAGAAACACTGAAAATTGCTTCGAATTTATACGATTTCACGCTCTGCTTTTGTGCTCATGGCACTCCTGACGGCACCAAAATGATCCACGAAAATATGAAAACTCACTCTCTAAAAATATAAATTTTCCCGCATTTCCTACCGCATCTGAAGGAATACACAAACCTATTCATTATTTTTTAGTGGATGTGGAGCCTACAGAACCCATTTCTTTGCAAGTTTGCTGCTTTCAGCGGCCTAAACGTTCCTGGGTTGCCGGTGAGCTTCGATCAATGGAGCTTCAAAAGTGATGATCCAAATGTCAACACTTACTCGGTCCGCTTGCGGTCTAAAGTTCGACTTCCAGTTATAAAACAAACATCCCTTGATTGCACGTTAATTCCAAGCCTTTGTTTTGTGATGAAGTCGGTGTTGAAATGCCTTGCCCGTGACCAGTACGACGGAGGGAAAAATGCATTTTTTTCGTCAGTTTAAATATTCTTCATATGGCCGGGGGTGTCGGGAGGTTTGTATAAAATTGTCAATTCGCAAGTTAAAACATGAAAGCAAACTATTTCCAATTGGCTGTGTAGGGATATATTCGAGGTTATGTATTGCAATACTTCTAAATGAAACTAAATTTCTTGCCCAAGTCATCCATATTTTTATATATTAACTGATATATTTATCAATTTGATCGTTGCAAACGTGACTTTTCCGTGGAGAATTTGTCAATAAAAAAGACTGCACTCATAATTTTTCAACAACCTACAGCAAAACATCAGTGTGCTCTCTCATTAAAACCCTGAGTCGCTCGGGATTGAAGCCTTCAATACTTGCAAAAGTTTCCAAACAAATTACAACTCAGAACAATCCGTATGTTGTAAGTTGAAAACCAACACTCAGTGCAAGACTAAAGTCTTCGCAACTGTTCTAGTAATTATTGTCTATCAGGCAGCAAAATAGAATTAAAAATCTAAAAAAATTACTGATTTCGACTACATTGAATGTTAAACCAAAACATTTTTTATTGGTTACGTCTTCCATCAAAATATATTATCACCACAAACAGAACATCGCACGACGCCTGGAGATAATAGAACTCTCTACCGCCACGGTCTTCCTATTGTGAGCTGCAGGCCTCACTGATCTCAGGTCTGTAATTCATGGCCCCAGAGGGCTGCCAGTCGATGGGGCCAGGGCACGACATCTTGCACTCTGTGGTGTCTCTCCTGTTTTGGTTGCAACTTATTCGCCGCAGTCATGAGATGCCTCATTACTCCCTCTCTGATTATCGAGTTAGTATCGTGTTTTTACGATTTGAAATAGCAAAAGGACTTATTCGCCGCAGTCATGAGATGCCTCATTACTCCCTCTCTGATTATCGTGTTAGTATCGTGTTATAACGATTTGAAATAGCAAAAGGACTTATTCGCCGCAGTCATGAGATGCCTCATTACTCCCTCTCTGATTATCGAGTTAGTATCGTGTTTTTAAGATTTGAAATAGAAAAAGGTTTGTCAAGTCATGGGTAACATTTATGCTTCGCAGCTTATCTTGTCTCTGTTGTTGGTTTTGATGTCGTGAAAGAGGTGAAGGCATTGGGTCTCATGTGCGCCAAGTTCTCTCAGCTCAGAGGTGTCGGAACTTGAAAATCATACCTGGGAGTAAAAGAAGTATCATAATTGGGTGTCATTCGTAACCTTTGAGCCGTTCGAGCTATTCCGCCAGTCGTTGGTTTTGATCCGACGAAGGTGATGATGTAATTTGATTTTATTGGTAGCCATCCATTCTCACATGGTTTCCTTTCCCCATTCGTCGCAATAGTTGGTTGGGAATTGTCCTGAAGTTCAGGTAGTAATTGGGTATCATGAGTCAAGTCCCTAAGGTCAGGTATTCCATCTAATTAGGTAGACTGGATGTTACAGAGGTTATTGGGAGTCAAAAGTTCCCCTAGTCACGCGACTCCTCTACGTAATGGCTAGATTTTAAGCATTCGTGAAAGTCGTTTCAGTCGCTTCTCACGAGACCTTGAACTTGAGTAGAGTTTAAGCATTTAACTGGTACGCGTTTTTACATTTGACCCTTACAGATCTTTGCAGTTTATACGGACTGGGTTTTGCCTTTAACTTGTTCGGTTTTTACATTCGGCTCGTATGGCTTTTAACATTTGACTCGTACGGGTTTTTACATATGACTCGTACGGGTTTTTACATTTGACTCGTACCAGTTTTAACATTTGACTCGTACCAGTTTTACATTTGACTCGTACCAGTTTTAACATTTGACTCGCACGGGTTTTTACTTTTGACTCGTACGGGTTTTTGCATTTGACTCGTTCCAGTTTTTACATTTGACTCGTACCAGTTTTTACATTTGACTCGTACCAGTTTTTACATTTGACTCGTACCAGTTTTTACATTTGACTCGTACCAGTTTTAACATTTGACTCGCACCGGTTTTTACATTTGACTCGTACGGGTTTTTGCATTTGACTCGTACCAGTTTTAACATTTGACTCGCACGGGTTTTTACATTTGACTCGTACGGGTTTTTGCATTTGACTCGTACCAGTTTTAACATTTGACTCGCGCGGGTTTTTACATTTGACTCGTACGGGTTTTTGCATTTGACACGTATCAGTTTTTACATTTGACTCGTTCGGGTGAGCATTAGTGAGTTTTCATCAAGGCTGGCGCAAAGAGATTCCATCGTTATAACTCACAAAATATTCCGAGTACAGTCATTATTAAAAGTTAAAGATACATTGCTCTGGGGTTCAACAGTATTAGTAATTAAGAGTTCGTTTCAAATTTAATACTGTAATATTTTCTAACATGCGATAGCGGTATGGATTGAGCTATTTTTTGTGTTACAGAATTCAATATCTGCTTGTAAATATTCGTGTGTTCAGTGTATGAAATCCTTAGTTCAATACAATAATTTAGCATTTTTATGCACGCGATGGAATCATCAACAACTTGGTGCGACACAGAAATTTTTGCAAAACTTTTTCACCTCTTCATTCTTTGTCCCCGTAATTTTTCCAAGGTGAATTTGTAATCCTGAACATGACTCATCATTCCAAAAGTTAATACGAGCATACTGAAGTTTGGAAACAAGATTGGAGATTCCAAGGACTGATAACGCATCGCTGATTTGAGACCCTCTAAAAAACTATAAAAAATTTAAGGGTGTAATTAGTTCATTAAAATGCTCTGTGGTTTGATGGAAATGTTTTAGGTGTTTGATGGACTATTTAAATGTTGATCCCGTATTTCACCAGCTCATTACCACTCCTCATCAAACATGTGGGATATTTCATCAGTGTTGGCAACATTGAGCAATGAAAACATCACACAAAGTTAAGGCGCTATTTTTCAGAGCAAAATACACTCTGTCAGGATCTTTCTCCAATCGGAAATTACTGCAGATAAAGACTCCGAATACGGCCAAACTGCATTGCTTGTTGTCATTGTTAACAGCAATCTCTTACTAATTACTGAAGCCCTTTGCCAGTGCTCTCATCAGTCCTAAGCTACATTTTTTACGTCAACTTGTTTTCGTCATATTTATTTCCGTCGCATCACTATTTCTCTTGACAATTTTTCTCAGTATCAGAAGCTCATTATCATGTTTTCTTCTGTGATGTTTCCTCTCACTTCTTGAAAATAACTAGGCTTGGTTTCAGAACTTTTATGCTTTACTTCTCGCGATCTTTTTCAACAATCATGGTTGTACCTCTGTTCAATATGTTCATTAACAGGCAAGGTAGTGTCAGTTTTCTGAAATTATCATGAATTAAAAGTTTGTCACAAAAGCAATTTGAAGATTCCAAAATATTTTAATCTTATTAAGGGCTGGCTAATGGAAAAGTACGAGAATTTTTGTAATGACCTCATCGTTAATTTCTGAGGTTTGCCGTTGAATGCATAGTGGTCACAGTGGCCTGCGTATACGGGTCAGGGTGTATATTTTGTGTTGAATTTGTTTTATGCTTATTTTTCAAGCCATGTTAATAATTTTCGAAATGACACCATTTGACTTCACTAGTTTGAACATTGTCAAAACTTGGAAATACCATTGGTAACTCATTACAAAACTTTTGCCGCTCGCAGGAGACCATATTTGATTGACTTAGTATTATTTTGCACTTTTAAGGTGGAATTGATTTTACAGAATACATTCTTAAAAGATGATCATCGCATCTGCTTCCGTTAATATATACTGAAAAATAGGAAACAAGTAAAGCTGTAATTATAAGTCTGGGATGATTTGGTCTTGAAATGATATCCAAGTGACCATCAATTTGGCCTTTCGATGTTGTTTGAATTTAATATTTTACAACAGCTAAACGTCTACGTATATTTGGATAAATTGAAGTATTTTAACCTTGGGAAAAAACACCTGATTGACCATAAAATCGGGAAATTATCATTCTCGGCGAAAGAAATTTGTGATTCATTCTGAAAAGCGACGTAAAATTTGTCGTCAAAAACACGATGCCTTCCTCGAACCATTAAGCAACGTTGAATTAAAGCCTTTGTGCCGTCACTTGAATCTCATGCCCACTTCTAAGGCATGCCGATTCAAATCTAAAAATATACTTCATTTCTTCATGGCTGGGTACGTTAGCTGCAGCTCTTGTCCATAGCAATAATGAGCTCTTTCAGTAACCGAAAGTGCATGAACAACGAATGGAGATTATAGTGTTCAAAACGCATTCCAAGATTACATTTTGAGCAATGGTCCAAAATTATATCCTAAGGTCCGTATGATGTTCTTTGTTGGACATAATATCATCTTAAAATATGAAAAATTGAGCTAAATGTCGGAATGCATACAGTAAATTCAGAATTCCAACTTTCCTTGCAGCGTACGCACGTACTGGCGAAAACGAGACCAACTACTACGTCAAAGCAGCCATTCTTTGAGCAATTACGTGAGTAAATTAGTGACACTTCAAGGTAATTACGTCATGGTCTGGAACTCCAAATGCCATGAAAAGGCCAGCCTAATTACAAGTGCTATGATCTGAAGCACAAAACATCATGCCCAGATTATGACCCGAAATTACAACTTTGCAGTTACTCCTCCCTCGAATGTGAAGCACACAGAGACATTGAAGGGTAATTACTACGTGCCCTGAAACACTAAGCTTCATGACCAGATTACCCTATATTTAGAACGAGCGCTATACGCTTGCCTTAGCGGCTCGACGACTGAGTCGAGCAAAATTGCCCCAGGCACGCTATGTCTTTAAAAAGCCTTGAGGAAATCTGCGCTTCTGGTTTATTTTTGGTCGTTTTGTTCTTAGGCAAAGTGGTTCGTTCTCTTTGATTCTAAAGAGAAGGGATATTCTGTGCTAGTATTTCAGGAACGGAAAGGAGAGGAAAAGGTGAGGACAAAAACCACTCTGTGTATCATTTTGACATTCTAATTTGATCAGTTTGCATGAAGGTTTCGGACCTCAAAATCCTAAAAATACCAAAAGCTAGCCGATTCTACTAGTTTTGCTCTGCGAGTAAAATGCTCCCTTAATTGTGGGAAGAAAAATTAATTATTTGAGCTAAATCGGTTTGGAATGTAAGAAATATAAATCTGTAAATGCTTGGCGCACACTATGACGTATATTTTCATTTCTACTGCTCGTAGTATTACAGGTCACTCTTATTGCAGGATAAGATAGGTATTCGCACTGTTTATTGAATAACTTAAGCAAATTAATCACAAATTCATTAATTTTCCCACGAAAAATGCCATTTAAGCCTGACAATGAACCGACTTTAGACAGGATATTTATGTTCCGCATCCATCACTGACTCGTTAGATTCTTCTTGCAGCAACTTCCTGTCTGCTCGACAGTCATCAGCCTTCTACGAGGCATTTAGGTTCATTAGGTTCCTGTTATGAAAGAACGACTATTTTTATGCGCCTCAATTATCCCTGAAATTTACTCCTGAAATTTGGCTCTTGAAATCACCCCTCGATGCTGAAGCATGAAAACTTAGCATGATACTTCCTCATTATTCTTCATAGACGGATGAATTTTGCATTGAATTTTATTATTTCAGGAAACGATGTTTTCTTAATTCAGAAAATTAAGCTCTGGAATTTTTGTTCTTTGTATTTCAGGAGAGACTGTATGGTTGTCTTTGAAATTCTGAGGTGGTTTGACATTGGGTTTTTCAGCAACAGTTCCAGTAATCTTCAAGCTCCAGGAAAAATTGGCCTACGGGAGATCTTTTGAAAGGAATAATGGGCAATCAGCAAGTAATCGATGCTTGCGCTCTTCTCGCAACGTCCAAAATATGCCATAAACAGTGCATCACAGGAATGAAAAGCTTGCACTTCTTTTTTTGCATTGTCAACAGCATTTTTTCTAGGTAAAATGCAGCAGGAGAAAGAGTAATACATTAATAGAAAGTGTTTTTATTTTAAGCGCGTCATTCCGTCTTTTGCTATACGCCTCATAAATCACCGACGATTCCCGACCGTTGTTGACAGATGAGACTCGAGACACTATAAGTCGTCGTTGAAAATTACAGAGACAAATGTCCAGTTGTTGCGCAAGAGACATCTGTCGTGCATTAATATTTGCAAGGAGTTAAGGCGACGAGTATCGAACCCAACATGGGACTTGTAACGACGCGACTCCATCTTCGCCTAATATATGAGCTTCAGAAAACTCTTGCAAATTATTTCATCACAATGGAGGAAGTGAATAGACGCCCGCGTTTTTGTAGGAAGAAATCACATGCACTGTGCGGTGGGTATATTATTATGCCCACTCTGTTTAGAGCTTTATAAAATTATCTTGAGAAAAATTCATGTGTTATTTTAAGTCATTTTATGCGCTGTATGGTAAATTTAGCTTTCGAAAAAACACCTAGAATACCACAGCAGTCACAGTATTCACTGTCGGTTTCCAATGGCTATCGAAAACTCATGGATGCAAATAACCAATCATTCCAGTTAAAGTATATGGATATCCACTCCTATGAACTCTATTATCACCGATCATACCAGTTAAAGTTTATGGATATTCACTCCTATTACATGTATTATTACCAATTAACATATACTGTTATCTATGTCTCACCTGACTGGGTAATTGCTGCAATAATCAGGTATTCCCCGCCATGGGAAGAACGCCGGTCTGCTGTAGTCCCACTGAAGCAACGTCCTTTTTTTGAACGCTATCTGGTACCTCGGTTCGGTCTCGAAAGGCAAAGGCACTTCTTTTACTTGAAAGTCGTCATAATTTATTGGGACAACCTCTTCGTTTTCGGAAGATTTTTGATGTCTATCTTCTTCCCTGGAAGGATTTGGTGACTGGGAAATGAGAGCTGTACTTACATTTTTAACGCTTGGGAGAAAATCTTGAGAGCGGTGGTGCTTTAAATCCACCGGCATTTCACGGGAACGCAACAAAGTTGAGTTAAAGTTGCTGCTAAGTTTTCTCCGGTTTGGGGAAACACTTCTTCTCAAAAACTTCATTGAATTATTAGCCACAACGTTTTCTGTGTTCGGCATGGCTGAGTTTCCTCGCTCGGGGCTTGTGGACGAAGCAGTAAACTTTTCTTTCACCATTCCAGGATGATTGGTGAGTTTGACATCACTTTTATCACTTGGTGAGTAGGATTGAAACTTCCATTTTGTGTTCTTTTCAGAATTCAGTCCCAGTTGGCTTCGATTTTCTGTGAGCATTCTAGGACTGAGATTCATCATTTCCATTTGTGATCGGTGAGGAAATTTCGCGTCTTTCCTCATCATTTCAGGACTTTGTTCAGTTTGAAAGTCATCTTCCTGTTCTCTTCGCGACCCCGAAAGAATAAAGCCACGCTGGGATCGCTCAGGCTCTTCCCTTTTGTGCTCTGATCTTGTCGCCAGCTTTCTTAAGAAATAATTTAGACGAGAAGGGAAATTTCTCCTCGCCATTATTTCTTCAATTTTGACAGAAGGATTTTGGCGTGTTGGCTTCTGTATGTAACTGGAAAGTAAAAATCTTCGA
>JACJUY010004789.1:0-36774 GCA_014220935.1 Platorchestia sp. MABIK
CTGATGTCGGGCACACGCAGTCCCAACGGGAACGCTCGCTAGGTACAGGCATAGTAGTCAGAGTGGCCAGGAAGGATCAGCAGGTTGATGCGCTTGACTAGTCAAAGGCGTGTTCCCGCACGTCAAGGACGTTTAAGCAGCCCCCCGCCTACCCAACCGCCCCTCCAACAAGCCCTCGCTGCATGCGACTTCAAACTGGCAGGACGGGCCTAGACTCCTGCCAGCCCCCCAAGGAGAGGTCAGAGCGTGTTCCAAAGAAAGCCAGGTCATCCGAAGAGAGAAATTCGGCACATATCCATTTAGAAGGTCCAGGTCAGTAGGGTGGTCACATGCTGCCATCTCTCTTCGTCTGACCCCTCAACCCAGGCCACTCTGCCATGGTTGCACCTGGGCAGCACAGCCCTGGGCATCATAGAGGCACGCAAGCCCCCTCCCCGCGACAAGGGCGAGATGGCGCGAGGGGGTATCGTCTAAGTAGCTCTTTTTGCCCCTATACCTTTTATCTGATGATATAACTAAGGTAATATTCTTCACCTAATTAGGGATAGTGAAACTTGGCCGAGAAAGATGCATGCTGCTGTTATTGTAGACACAATTGACTTCCCACAAGAAAAATAACTTGCTCGCCAGAACTTACTTTTTAAACATGGCACTCGTAACAGATGAAGACTGAGTAATGAAAGGTAAGCAAACCACAAAATTTTGAAAGGACAGATTAGATTCACGTTAGCGTAGAATCAATGCTACGTACATCAGATCGAACGGAACACTTCGAGGAATTTGCTCACCCTTAATTTCGATCAGCAACTTCAAACGATGAATTCGACGTGTCTCACTTCGGTTCCCCACGTAACCATCATTCGAACGTTTGCAGACTGCTTCTGAGACTGGTCTTCTCAAAAATTTCAAGCCTATTTGTTTATATCTGATAGAATTAAATATTAATTATTTACTTCATTCAATATAACATTCGATGAATACAACACAAAAATTAATGAGCAGGTGAGAAGTCTCAAGAACTCACCGTGAAGTACGGCCTGATGATACCAAGTTCTTCGCTGCACTTGTTATAAGCGATGTAATGGAAAGAACTAGGCTAAAATGCTTATTAATTGATAAAAATCACTGTTAAACGCGAATAACTATCACGCAAAGACTTTGCTCAAGGAACACGTTGTTTCAAATGGATAAGAAAATTTTGGTAACTGAAGCCTAGACAGACTCCAAACTTCAACTGTTGACAGAATTCACTCCGTTGCAGTTGTATGTAGTACAATTGAGGTAGCTGAGGACAACCTAATATAAAATAAAATAGAATAATAAAATAATAGAATCTTCGTAAGTACATAACAGTAACTTTCCATTTTTTTCAAAATTCTGAGATCAGCAAAGACAAATTCAATTTTTAGACCCAAGCTTTCGGCTAGATTAGCTCTGGCCATCATCAGGGGAACGATGTGTTTTTAAACAAAACCTCTTATGGTATCCGCGCGTATCTAGTATACAAAACATTTTTTTAAATTTTTTTAGATGCAAGCCGAAAATTATTGATCAAGGGCGACTAATGAGCAGAGGAAGAAACTGCGGGGGGACATCAAGGTGACGAATTTGTCTTTGCTGATCTCAAAATTTTGAAAAAAAATGGAAACTTCACTACCAAGACGTCCTTTGTTTTAACAATTGATAACAGTAACTATGGAGCTATCCACTTGCCTTCTTTTCTCTTACTTTTGGGCTTGGTATCACAAAGTAGAGTACTCTGAATTCTGACCAAATTTTACAATTTATATACCAATCTACTTCAACAGAACAAATTAATACAGCCTTTCTGTGCATCAGAACTTTATTGCCATCAAAATAATTTAATAATGATTGCGGAAATATCAGGTGTTGAAACGTACGGATGATTCGCTGAAGCCCTAATTCATTTGCAGTATTGTAGTTCAGTGAACAATTCAAAGATTAGATTATTAGTTAGTTTAAGCCTCCCTATCCGCTACAAAGACGATCCAAAGAGAGGAAGGAGGAAGGCACCATTTAGTATGGAGTTTAGGGAACGTGGAATCTATGCAGAAAGGGCATAGAAACAGTAAGATGAGAAAGAAGTTTATGAAACAAGATCAAAGTTGAAGAAGAAAGTAGTAGATGTTGAAAAACAGGACAGCAGTGAACCGAAAAAAGATGGTCCGTAACAGAACAAAAACCTATTTTATTTCCACAAAAAGGAAGCCTACCTAACCCTTAGCTCGGGCCCTCACATAGTCCCCCTGGGAGCGCTAATTCCCATAGATACAACAGTTGTATCCCCCTGAGGGGGTGAACAATTCAAATCATCTCATGACACTGCATAAAAATTTTTCCTCGAGCAGAAAATATAGTGGCTTTGTGCTATCGTCTTTAGGCCATCTCTCACATTCCGTGCGCAAATGAGTCCGTTCATTCGAGCGGCAAATGTTAACAGTTAGAAAAACCATGCCATGAATTTGGTACCGTACCTAAGGGAACTGTGATTGAAATCCTAAAACTTTAGGACGTATGAAAAAAGCAATGGATATTAAGACAATAAACTCACCTACACACACGCAGTGAACCTCATCCAAGGAAATCGTTGAGGCAGAACAATATTAAGCCTTGAGACCCCTAAATGTTCTACCTATTAGAGAGGTTCTCTTTGCTGTACAATTTATCACAGTTAGTTCTCTTTAGTGAAGAGCTGGGTTAAAATCTGATGAAGATTGCGATTAATTCAATAGAGGTTAAGATCTCATAAAAGGATTTAAGAAGACTCATGAAAAAGACGATAAATACTCAGCTAAAGCGCACTGTTCATTTCAAGAATGTAAGAATAAGAGGTAGGGAAAGGCTTCGATGATCAGAATTTCAAACACACTATCACTTTTATAAGAGTCATCAAGTTTGCAACAAGATAAAGATGCCTAAAAGAAATCAAGTATTAGACAATATAACTACTGACATAAAAGTCGTTTTAAATTAAGCAGCATACATTAAAAGAATAAATAACCAACCCACAAATCTATTACCTACTCTACCAAAAAAATTTTCAAAACAAAAGCCGAACAGAATTACTCGAGAGCGATACTGCTATAAAAATAGGCTATAACAAATATATCGCAGCTTCTGAGACTACATGTTTCAAATTAACGAGTAACACTATTATAAATGCTAACTAACAACCATTGTAACAAGCATGTAAATTCATTAAACCTAATTTGCTACAAGCTAATTGCATTCCATTTATATGACCATGATATCGGTGTATGACACATTCATAAGTGAAAATTAAGAACGAAATCTTTCAAATCTATGTGAAATTTTAGCATTAAAATAGCGAGAATAGTTATTGCAGAAGTTCGATCTTTCGAGATTACTCGTTCGCATTTCGAGTTCACACGAGATCAGATGGGACATCACCGTAACATGTTGAGGGAGAACAACTGAACATGAATATAGAAGTGAACCGAATGCCATGACATATTCGATCCATGAACACTGAGCGGTACTGATCGTAAACTTAAGTAAGTAAACTCATTTAACGACAGCTTCGGTCCAGGACTATTTAGCTGTCGCTCTTAAAAGTAAAACTGTAAGACAATTGAAGTGAAGTTCTGACAGTAAAAAAAATATGTAACTATGACAACTTGACCAAGGTGTTGAAACTGACATCCTTTATTTTCAATGCATTCATTGCCTATTATGCCATGGTGAGAATGGTTACTTGCTGAGTACACAATAACTGAAGAGCAATGGGTGATACCTGGCCGTTCACGAAGTTAAGCATGCGCAGGATAAAAAAAATGACTACGAAGGGATCTTTTTGAGTGACATCTGACTTTCGCGTGGTGTGACAAAACGAAGAGAGTAATGAACTTGGAATACTCATTACGGATAGACTATTTTGGAAGACGAGCTAAAGACGAATTATGCCGTGATTATTGCAGTCAATGTTACAAAAGTTCTTTGTTCTCATGCTATGAGTGGTCTAAACCTTCGTGTAGAAACTGAGAATCTTAATGGCAAGAATTGCGAGTCTGTTGCAAGAAAAATAAAAAGAAAGTGAACCCTCTTTTTAAAATACAAAGTTAGCTGGTGGGTCGATCACCATCCTGAAACACAAGGACATGTTACATATACGAGCTTATCCACAAGCAAATTGCTAAACAATTCTATTAAATTCGAACACACGCATCAAAAGCATAGACAATGCCAACATTTGAAACGATAAACAGAAGACTACGTAAATTTGATACAAGAGCACCATACAAAACAATATAAGGGCCTGATATTCTCGCATTAAAAGTATACATTTGAGCTCTATCAACACGTTAACATCCTAGACCCACACCGCTGCTATAAGAATGGCACATTATCCTTAGGCGCAGAGCAACATCAGAGGTTTGGCGCCACTTTGTTGAGGAATTTAATGGCAACTTCGTAGCCCAAGAAGCAGGCCGCGTTGGCCGGGAAGGCCCTGATCATGACCGGAGCGAGGCCGCGGAACAGCGCACTTGGGCCTTCCTTCTGCATGATCTCCACGAACACGGAACGGATGCCATTCGGGTACGTGCCTTCAGGGGCTGTAAGTTTTAAATGAACTTATTAGGAAATTAACTCAAATACATGAAATGAACAGTAAAAACAGTACCAGTAGAAATAGTACACTAGTGAAAAGTCCTGCAAGGAGTAATGGTTAGAATGTTACACATAGTGTAGCCTATCAAAGTGGTATAATGTTTGATCATTATTACAACAAAAGGGATACAACACTAATGGGATAAACACTGTGACTAATGTGATTATTAGCGATACAACACTACTGGGTGTAAGGGAAATCAGTCAAAACTCTTGAAGTTACTTCAGATTTCAACAGCAAATAAACCTCACAACTTGAATAGCTGTATTGTTCATTGAACGCTACACAGAGACGGCAGGTACACTGATGCACATCTGGGATTTATTGAATAGATTTCTGAACACTACTCCGCATACTAAGCATCCAAAATATTCTTTTTTCTTGGCCAAGGATTAATATTAACACTCAATAGTAAAGAGCAAATTTGACATGAAAGGTATCAAGTCTATTAAAGCTCAAAAAATTTCTGTTCCTGACATGGTCTATTCTATTAAGCTAGGCAAAAAATGCGCCATTAGCATAACACGCATTGTTTTTAATAACATGACAATAATTCTCGTTCATTCTTGATTCTAACCTAACCAAACAATTTAATTTAATAATTTAATTTTATTTAAAAAACAACGGTTATTTTTCAGACCCTTATGGGCTCAAAGATTACACGTGAAGGATTTTCCTGCAGAACTCCGTATCACCAAAATGCGCTGAATGACAATCCATTTGAGCTCTTTCACAGAGAGAGCAAGCATAAAATTTAAAATGTCAAAATTATACTCCAGTCAGAATTGCCCTTTTTTCTGGGTAAATTTCATAAATAGAGCCATTTTTAAATTGAATCTGCCCATAAAAATCCCTCAACTGTCATTCCTGCTGCGTTGTCAGATGCAGAGTAATTTTTTTGCCAAAATTATACTTCAAAAAGGCTTGCAGCATGAATCTCGACAATAAATCTAAAACCTCCAGAATGTGACTCTGAAACTTTCCATAAGGCTACCATATCAGTATGTACCCCGCGCACTCACCGGTCTGCAATCTGCTTTTGAGAACGTCCGGAGCGATGGCGACACACCAGTTGAGCATGCCAGCAAGGCCGCCTGCCACCACCGTCCTAAGAGGGCTCAGCTGCTTCTCTTGTCCGCTGGGAGCAAGTGCAACCTTGATCCACTCGTATGACATGAAGTACATGCCAGATGCAGGCACATCTGTTGCATGAACATTAATTTAAAATTTCGGTGATAGCAGAACACTTGTTTAAAGGACTACAAAAAATGCTCTGTAGTTTTATTTTGGTAAAGCCTCCATGAGTTTAGAAGTACACTATCATAAGTTGGGACGAATATCATGGAAATCTGTTAAATGGTACTTACAGAATTGGATTCTCACAGAGCAAAGCTAACTAAGCGAAAAAAACAGTTAAATTTTTAAGGCAAAAAAATATTGCCAATAAAATTGCACACCGTCCTTGTATCTTTTAATGAAGTAAAGATTTTCAAAAAAAAATTTATACGACACAGCTGATGATTATTTAGACTGATAATGCAAGCTACCAAGTTAAATCAAAGTACCACACATGTGGAAAGTCCTGCTTCTGGCATTAAAACGGATCCAACCGTACATGTGCTGGCAGATTGCCTACTGTGAATGTGACTGATGTTTCTTTCCACTTCCACTCAGGCACTTGTGAGTAATTGATGTCAAATGACACGGGATACGTGTGGCAACACAAAAATAGAGTTTAAACTATCAGAATATTCTATCCTATTTTAACCTCTAAGGCACAGTTTTGACGTTGCTCTCGGATGATCTCAAACATGGTAGACAATACTTGCCTCTGAGTAAAGTTGCACAAGTGCCCTTGTAAAGGCTTGTAATACCGCCCTGACGATATAGTTGCTTTACCACATCCATTGGGCCTTTGTACAGCTGAGGTCCACTGCCTGCTTGTTGTACCTGAAAAATTTCCACCGTTTTTCAAAATGGAGACACACTTTCAAAAATATTTTAGCCGCAGGCAAACAATACCACATCGTTCATTCACCAATCAACAATTTCAAAGCACGGGATAGTCAAATAAATCGACACAATAGAGCAGGGACAGAACAATGTACAAAAATTCATAAGCAGATCACTCACTAGAAAATAAACCTCACCTCAAACATTTTCTCAAAACACGCACCTGTAAAAGGCATTTGATTCGCTCGCCCGGCGCCATGATGGCGGTGGTGAAGACACCGCTTAGCATACCAGCATTGAAAAGCTGCACGGCGGTGAGCTGGTCATCAGGATTCTTTTGTTGTAGGCGCTTGCCCACACCAAAGCCAAGGAAGCATACCGCGAACATAGGGGTCACACCCATGAGGGGTGCAGCCATGCCTGCCAACAAAATGGAATGCAGTATGCACTCTACCATACTTCAATTGATATCCTGAAAACAAAAACAAAAATTCACAAACACGGGCCACAACTACAGATAAGATGTCTCTCTAACCACAATAAAGCCATTCAAAAAAGAAGAAGAAAAGCATCATTTAGTATGGACTTTAGGAACGCGAAATCTATGCACAACGAGCATAGAAACAGAAGTTGAGCAGGATGTTCATGAAGCAAGATCAAAGATGAAGAAGAAAGTATTAGGGGCTGAAAAATTGCGCAAATTAATTTCAAAGTAGCCCATATATCTAGCCTAATCAACTATACATAAAATTCCAAGAAATAATACAACAAAGGGAAGGAAGACAATTAACAAGAATCAAACCAACTATACTCATCCAAATAAGTAAAATTTATAAAAGTTATTAATATAACTATTCAAAAGTATTTAGATAACTACAATGCCATTTTGATTTTCCCTTTTATAAAAACCACAGGGAGGATACTGGTAGACTACCTCAGCTATAGATAGACTTTAGGAACTTCTACCTTCTGTGCCCACATTAGTTCTTAGAGTTTTCATGCTTTCTTTCATACCTTTCCTTTGTCTTTTTTCTCTTTATTCCTAATTTGATTTTTCTATGCACTAAGTAACCAGCACAGGAAAAGACTGTATGGATTTCACTTTTCTGGAATCTACATTATTTGGTCTTTTCTCTGCAATTTTTTGAGTTTGATTGCCTTTCTTCCGGCTAATTGGTTTTAAATTACACTAATAAAATAATGTAATGATTTTATGAAAATAAAATGACTAAAAGAACTAATGTAGACATAACAGTTTTAATACCCAAATATATACCTATTAAAAAAAAGCATCTGTAATAATACATAACTCCTCCTTTTATAATAATACATAATAATAATAAAATAATACATAACTCCTCCTCCTTTTAAGAAAAATCTCAATTAAAAATAAAAATACCCCTCTTGCAGTGAAATTGTGCTTTTGCCTTAATTGGCATATACTGTGTGATACTTGAAATTCATTAGTGTAACTATTTGCAACTCTTAATGATAGGCATCTACAAACCATTAGGAGGTTCCTGCTTATTGGAAGCATAGTTGCAAATATTTTATTAGACAATGTCATCAAATACTTGTAGCATACTCAACACCAAACCTGAATGAATAGTTATAAATGTTATTACTTGGTTATTAATAAAGCTTCACATAACCCAATGAGTATTAATTGATTAAAGTAGCTCGAGTTGTAAAATATCTTGTCCCCAGCATCTATAACATAGTTAGACCTTCAAAACTAATAATAAACACATAAGAACTTTATGCAAATTCCTAATTTTTGGTAGATTCCAGCATAGGAATGAGTGAGGCTGTGGCTATTCAGATTTACTTTCAACACACCTCTAATTTTCCAAGAAGAAATTTCACACAGCTACCTTTGTACAATCCAGTAAAACCTTCTGCTTTGACAGTCTTGACAGCACAGTCCCAGGTGCCACTGTACAATGGCTGACTCTTACTCTGTGTCTGAAGACGCACCTGCACAAGAATAAATACAATGAGCATTCATGTATTGATGCAGCAAAATAAATTCAGCTAAAGCAGGTACGTTGTAATTGTTAAGCATACTCATCCACAAGTGCTAATGAATAAGGAATATCAAGATAATTGTCAAAATATAAAATGTAATATAAAAGTTATTTTATAATTTAATTTCCTTGAATATACTAATTTTTATTCCCAAGTTTAACTACTCAAGTTCTCAATAATAAAGAGGTCATTTAGGATAACAAGGTTATAGATTTTTGTGAGAAAATTCAATGGCTTTTTCCACTTGACTAATTCAAAATATTTTACTTTACATTTTTACTTTGAAGTACATATCTTACCTTTATTGTATCCAAGGGATGACCTGATGCCACAAGGCACATCCCACCAAAACCTCCAGCCAAAAAATCTTTGGTAGCACTGACAGTAGGCATGTTGGATAATTGTGATTTCTGTAATAATCTATGAAAAATACAACAAAAATAAGAATAATGACAAGGATACACACAATCCATGAGCACAGACTACATGCATTTATCCAATTCACTTCACTTCAAAGGTGTTCATCCAAGTCCCAAATCATTAGTCATCATGCACAGGTAAGAGTAAAAATAAAGTATGAAGGATAGGAAACGTCAATGAAGTATTCAGCAATATAATTGCAACTAGTCAAGCAAGCAGTTACAGTAAATGATCTGTCTTTTATTTACTTCTATAAAACAGAACAAAACCTATAAGGAAAACAGCTTGGGAAATAGCCCATATTGTAGGATTTGTCCCAAGCATTGCAAGGGTAGGCATTTCAAGTAAATATTTTTACTATTGCTAATACCAATGCTCACTCATTTTTATTACTAACCTGATTAAAAATGTTCACACATAATCAATATTGTTAGGGATGCTGTACATTCACTGCTGATCAATTTTACTAGTGAGAAGAAAATGGCTAGTTAATACCGTCATCTGCTACCTAATTTTAAACATGACTAGTCCACCCCCTTTATTTGAAATGAGAAAGAAGGCAAAATGAAAGAAAGGCTACAAAACAAAAAAATTCAATCTCTCAAAAGTTGACGAGGCCGAGTGCACACAGCCCGTATCACAGATACGCTCATCACACACTTTTGACTGGCTTTGGACAAAGAGACAGACAGACGGACGCAGCTCTTATTATAGTCTAGATTGTAAAGCATCCCAAGATCCTCCACAAGATATTCACAAAGTAAAAGATATTTCTGTATATAACTGTTAGGGATCTAAGGAAAAAAACTGAAGTATATTAAAAAATTGTCACATTTTAGCATTGGCAAACGAATTATATTTATTTTGAAACACCAATGTCATGCTCTATAGTCTAATAGGAAGGTGTAGTAATTTTCAACTAGGCTATCAACTTCTACACTCAAGCACAAACACCTTGTAATAGTCCTTTCTACATGAGAGCATTACACTCATTTTCATGATATGGGATCCAACACTTGGTATTTCTTTTTCATCTTTACTGATGTTGGAAATCTTACATTTACATTTGTTTACATTACATTAATACTTCTTTTGGTTGAGGCACTTCAAGTATAAAAGATCTAGGTATCAAGTAAAAGTAACTCTCAGTATTATACATCAAATTATACATACCTTCATGTAATGTGCATAAAATACTTGCATAAAATAAAACTAAGACAGCCTTAAGAATTAACAATGCCAAGTACCAGAGAGATTCAGTTAAGAATGAGAAAAGCAGATGCCTTTCTCCTTAGCATGCATCACATCTATCAATATTGGTAAACTTGAGGAACATTAAAGGCAATGTAACACCTAACAAAGCAAAAAGTTCATCAGGCATATTTAGGTGCAAAATTATTTGGAACTGACGTTGCACTAACAGCTATAAATGACACGTAGCCAGCTTTTTATGGTCCTGCATTTAATCAATGGTTATATTGATGAGCAAAAATCTTGACCGAGAGTGACTAGGAACTTGGCTTACAACCCTTGATTCATTAAGAAGGTAAAGAAATCTAGTTACTGGGTACGTCTCCTTGACAGCTGTGCTACACATATTTTTATCAATATACGAATACACTTAGCAGTTTGCAACAAGGCCCCGACGACCACAACATTTTTGCCTTATTTCTCAATTAATTTACCTTAGTAGGCAACATCTGAGCTTCAACAATTAATTTCTCCTATGTGACGGGTGTCATTTTTTAATCCTTTGTAGTAACAATGGTTTTCTCTACTGCAAATCTAACCTAAAAATACCCGTCGTGTGTTTATTTTTATATTTATATATATATCTGTTTGGTGTCCGCTTCTTAAGAAACATAAGATGCCCAAGTGTGCGGTATCATGGATACCGAATTCTTCAGTGTAACACTGAAGGATGGCCTTACAACCACTGAGATGTTTGGCATTCTTTCAGGATAGGTTAGTTTAGGAGAAGTTTGGTTAAATTAGGACAGTATAGGTTAGCATTGGTTAGATAATATTGACAGAATTTTTTCACTGTTCCACCCAGCTTAACGATGACATTGTCCAAAGAATTTCCACGGGTGCTGCTACTACCTCACAATACACATGGATTATTTGTTTGGAGTACGCTTGTTTCATTTTCCTGTCACGCTCATAAAGATGACCAGAATGATCGTCTCTATGATACGAGTTTCACCGCAGCGCAAGTACAATAATGTTTTTTATCACGGGTACTGTTAGGATGGATATATTTGTTAGTCATCCACGTGTGGAAAGTTTGTTCAAGAAAGGTGTTGAATCCCGTCATTTTTGGCGGGCCGTGCACACTAGTTATGAATAAATAGCATATCATTAAAATTTCAGAGCCACAAATATCTGAAACGTAACTAGACCAGTTCTCTAATATAATTAGTTTTGATTTCTTAAATGAGATATTAGAAAAATCAGTATGAAAAATATAAAAAATATAATACTCGTTATTTCATGTGTGAAATTGCGTTAATTTTTGCTAGCTCCTTACGTACCATTTGAAATTTGATTTGAGTAATCTATCAGTAGGGGTAGATAACCACGATCCGTAAATGAAAAGCGCATATATGTCAGGATCCCCGAAAAAAATTTGGGAGGGGGAGGTGGGGGGTGTTGTGGCAGACATTAATTATCACAAATTTTCTATCCTTTTACCTAAAACGGTGACTGAAACTGGGCACCAACTTAACATTTTGAGGGGGATGAGGGGTGGATGGCGAGGGGGTCCTGACTCCCGTGATCCTCTCCTAGCTGAGCTACTGCCACAGATACAATCTAGCACGGACATCATTTCACACTTTTTGCTCATGCACACATTTTGAATTTATTCTAAATTCAAGTTCAGAAAATTCTCCATCGGCCCCAAATTAGCAAAAACACAAAAAATAACCAGGGTTTGCGGGTTAAATGGCTTAGGTTAGAATAGAATGTTTTAGGATTAGGTAAATCATGTTCCGATTTATTTATATTAAAATAGGTACAGCACGGTAATATAAAAAATACTATGAGGTTTGTTATCATTTTTATTTATTTGTTTTCAACTCTAGCCACATCGAAGGCAACCTCAGCAGAGGAAAGAAACCGACGCCATTTAATTTGGATCGCAGAAACCGAGAATCTATAGCCGAAGTATCTTCCCACACAAGTTATTTCGCGCATAAAAACAAGTTAACAAGGAAGAGGAAGAAAATACGAACAAATAGCGATGAATGTTTGAGTACTGAAAGAAGCAAATTAAGCACGAAAGAATAGTGTATGTAGGTTAGGTGAGTAAGTAGGCCTACTAATAGCTTAGCTAGCCTAACAGTAAACTTCCTGGAAACACCAGTCCCCATAGCATAGTGTAGACAAACGTTGACTAATTCAATTCAAACCATGGAAGATGTAACAAAAATTTCTTGAGGATCAAATAAAAAACTATTTTCGTAATACTTCCTTTATTCCCTTGAAGCAAAGCAGCTTCCGCTGGAAAGCTATGCGCGCGACAGCAATTATGCAAAGTAATAAAGAAATCGATTAACATATTTGTGAAGCTTACAGATGTAAATTTTAGCCTACAATTAAAACTTCTATTTATTTACAATGATATACTTCCAAATCAAGTGTTTCTAAGTAAAAATATGCACTGTTAATTGAATTCTAATAACGACTTTATCACAAGTAATAATAACAATTTCCTAACCTTTATTATACTAGATTAAATACAAAAAATATATGTAGTACCAAGGAATTTCCACCCTTTCGTTCTATAGCAAACGCTTATCCGCAGCTTCATTTTTTGATGCTAGAAAATATATTTACCTCATCGGTGCAAAAATTTAGGTGAAACACACTCAAAATTCGCCATCATAACAGCATTTTACTAGTATCATTTAAACAACGAAGTAACTAATTTCATAACTTAACTAGTGGAAGCTAACAAAATAAAAAAAATACTCAAGTGAAAGACTGAAAACCCAAAAAGCGTAGGATGGATTGGTAAGCAGATGCATTTCATGCTAGGCAGTCACTGAACATTGAGATGGGCCTTGAACAATACCTCAGACTTTCCAGCTGTTACCTCATCGCACTCTTTTAAGTTAAAAGTTAAAAACAGAAACTACAATCTCAACACTCCTTCCGCAATTGAACCTAGTGGAAGCTAAGCTCTGAAAAGCATTTTCAGCACTTTGAATATCAACCAGAAACTTGCATAAGAAACGGAGAAAAAATCACACCGAGAACTTCCCAACTCTGTCATAAGGTGACAATAATCACACCAAAACAAGCAATGTCCGTGGTTTTATATTATAAAAAAGATTACTTCTACAGCTTATGATTACTTTCCGCAAAAAGTATGGATAACAAGTACATCTATTACGATAAAAATCTCTAGGAAATATAGGTTAATACTTAGAGTCATACACTGTTCGAAAAGGAAAGACAGGAGAATCCCAGCGCATGACCACATATCACAGTCACGAGCTGAAGAATATCCACTAGATCACACAGATCCAGTGGCAATAGACGAGAAATTACAGTTACGACCATGACAACACACGGGTGAATATAAACGTATACTCAAAGTTCATAACGAACATCGCAAATTTATCCCGTGTTATCCAAGAACTCTATATTTTAAGTACGATATTCTCAGCTACTGGATATTGTGTTTTCGGAAGAGCGATTTCGAAGGGAATTATTATTTTTTATAAGAGCGCATAGGGATGTATGCCGCACTTTTTGAGCTATAAAGCAGCTCAAAGCGGTTTCCCACCTCAATTGCTTGATGAAGTTTCTACGAAGTTTTTACGAAACGCTGAAACAGAAATTTAACTCTTACATTCAAAGTCACAGTTTAAGTAGGTCAGTAATTAAAAAGCAATGAGAAGTATTAACTTTACCTAATAATCACAGGATCAAAATAAGACGAAGTAGTGCTAAACACGTTAACCGCCATGGGTTTGACTAAAGTTCAACATTCAACTCAAAATGAAGGTCAATTGTGGTAAGCAATTTTGAAAATAGCAAACATTAACTGGATCTTGCTTTCATTTAGCTTTGATTAAGTATTTATGAAAATTGAGTTTGTGACTATTGGTCGGCCAGCAGCATTGTGATAATTCCCTCCATATACCACCGGTTAACGTGTAAAAAAAAACGAAGAATGAAAAATGACCGGTTAAACCAGACAAAAAGCAGTGTCAACAAAGGAACACGCTAATATTGGCGTTCTCTCTGTAGATCAGAACGCAGCCGTTTTAAGAGTTTTATGATATTACAAAAACATACAGCGGAAAGACTTTTTGCAGTTTCCTCAGTACCTGAGTGTTGTCAGAAATAAGGAGGATACACTAGCCCTGAAAAAAGTTGAAACCTTTGCATACATGATTACTCAACGCTGATAAAATAGTTACGTTCAAAAGCAGTGAAATCAGGAATAGAGGAACAGTGGTTGATTATGTATAAGCACCAGCAGTGAAAAAATTATTGATCAGATTATAAGTTAGTTGAAGTTTTCCTAACCGTATAGGAGGTGTTCCCAAAAGAGGAAGGAGGGAGGCACCATCTAGCATGGAATTAATGGAATGGGGAATCCATGCAATGTGTCAACACACCATGCGCATAGAAACAACATGATAGACAGAAGCTTACGAAACAAGATAAAAGTTGAAAGAGAGTAATAGGAGTAGAAAAGAAGACAAAAGTAAACCAAAAAAAGTGTAACTAAACAAAAAAAACTTTCTTTTTTAACAAACGGTTTACCTAACTTTCAGCTCGGAATCTCACATCTTCCCTTTGGGAGTGCCAATTCCCAGAGATACAACAGGCGTACCTCCCGCAGGGTGGCATGAGCGATAGGCCGAGAACTACTGATTAGTGAAAAAATGTTACTCAACAACTTAGAAATTCGAAGGAAACCATAACCAAGAAAAAGAAACCTGTGAACGAAACTGAATTGCAAGAAGCCTGAAATAAAAGCAATGTGTCTCATGGGAAATTTCTGCAACAAAAATTTTAAGAATAAATAACTTTAGATCGATACCGCTTTCTAATATCTAATTTCGATATATGGGAGGGCGTTTTGCCTTGTTTGACGTACGTTCACTTTAATTCTAAACAAAAACAAACTTATTTTGCATTTCATTTTACAATATCAGAACCATTCAAAATTTCCATCTCAATCAACTACACACAAATCATTGCGAATGATTTAGCACCATTGAAGCCGATACAACTCATTTTTAAAATTAGTGTACTTGGGTGCAAAAAAACGGGAAGGATAATCGTGCAGTGGAAATAAACATTCTGCTTTTCTCAGGGTGCACGCTTGTTTACTAAAATGAAGCCGAATATATGGCATAACACGGTCCATCATATCAAGTCATCTCATTTTAATCTAAAATCATAAATGATCACGCTGCCTTCACATCTACTGCCTCCTTTTCCACCTTCTCATTCTTACTGCCACTATTTTCTTTCTGGTCAGGGGAAGTTATTCCAGGATTTTCTGTTCCATCAGACAACTTTTGCCGGATGACGAGGCTGACTTTTCCGTCAGGCAACTTCTTCAGATAATTCCAGGCTTCAATCCTGGCCATGGTCGTCACGTCGACAGCGTTGATGCTTAGAATTTCATCGCCAACTTGCAGGATTCCGCCTTTGTCGGCAGCTCCACCTGGACAAAGAAGTGCGATATGAAACTCGTTACACTTTCGGGTAATTTGGCAACAGATGACGCTTGAAGTAATGTAATATTCCGCGAGGACATAATAACAAAACACAGTCTTTCAGCAAGCGCTGAATTGGACAAATAATTAAAGCATACAGAGGCTAAAAGAGCATTTTGAAATTTAGCTTCGTGCCTGGTTAATTTGAACAGCATTTTCACACTTTATGTAAGTTGATGCTCGCTTTAATAAAGCGGGTACACCCAACAAAATTTTCCGTGGACTACAGCGTAATATTTTCACTTTAATCTTATAGTAACTCAGAATATCTGTTATAAGGTAAAACCAATCAAGGCTAGCAATTTTCAAAAATATGCGTAATTCCTAAAAATGTCAGTACCACTTTAATTACTCAGGAGGAAGAAACTGATAAAAAGCAGGATGGAAAAAATATTACAACAAGCATTAACATTAAAGCTTATAGTCGAGTGCGTCATTGTAAAAATTAAAACCATTCTGCACTTGGACTAACATCAGATGAAAAAAATGAACAATTGTACGACTATGTTGGAAGTCACACTTTTATGTGATTAAACTTGAGCATTGATTTGAAACTAAGGGCACTTACAGTCTTAATAATAGTGCTTACAGCCTTATCAAGCGGTTTCAGCTATTAACAGCACACACACTTTCAAAATTATTTCAGTATTGGTTACTTTATTTTTTCTTATGTCGGTAGGAGCGAGCGAAGTCTGTACGCAGTAGCAATTTCGACTAAATTTCATGTCCAGGGAGGTTGTTCCTCTGAAAGATCAGTGTAATTATTTTTCAAGATAATTTTTTTAAAATAGTGCAATGATTAAGCTATTGAGAGTATTATATCACAATTTGAAAATAATTAACTTTCAATATGTTTGGCCGAGAGTGACGTGTTGCACGCTTCAGCTACTCTACGTCATGTTTAAATAAACGGTACGAAGAAGGGTTCGTTTGGCCAACGATCACCTTCTGAAAAGATCCGTCATCACAAAATATATTCTCGTCGATAAGCACAGCATATGCTTAGCTCTACGAACATCGCCCAGAACATCGCAGCGAACGGTTACTACGTCGACGAGCGTCGTTTGAAAGCTACACCCACCCTGACACCCCACTTTGGGAGTGACACGTCACCAGCGTCTGAAGAAAGCTGTAATGCCGGACACTTCCATTTCTCTTCATACATTTCAACTCTTTCCGTAGACACCTAGGATCTTATTCATTCTATATAAATTACTTGCTAAAAAAAATGTAAACTTAATCCAATCCAATTATCTGACGACACTTGTTATTTCCGGTAAATTATTAACGTAAAGTATCGTGAATGAGAACGCGTTTGTTCTCAGACATAACAGAGACGCCGAAGCTGCCCCTTTCAGGGAGGCTACGGGACATTAGCCTGGCAGCCGTACTAAGTGCAGGACGTGGGATCGCCTCGCTGCCCATTGGGCAAGCGAAGGCACTGGCAGTTATATCTATTGAAGTCACTTATCAGTCGCCAATCTGGAATTTGAGTGCAGCTAAGTATCTATCCGTAATGTATCCACCATTATCATCCATATCTAGTTATTTCACGTGTAGGTCGAGCTTCTGTACCTAGGATATGTGTGCGTAAATTCACTAGATGTATTACATAATCTATGTTTCGCTAACTGATCCAGTAACGAGGCCTCACCTCGATATGAGCTTATTATAAATAAATTCCTGTCCATCGATTGTGTCAACTAATTTGAATCAGAAGACGTCATCATTTAAAAATTAAATTACTAATTTGGAAGCCTGTTTATTTAATCCCTTGCAATTATTTACCCTTTAGTTATCAGAAAATAAATGTCATCTGAAAATATTAAGGATTGTCGGAACATCAGAAATTTACTGGAAGATACGTCATCAGAAATAAATGACGATAAATGACTTATGAATGCGATTAATAATGACGGCAGAGGTGGAACAATCATGATAAAAGTAGCAGCGGTATGGGATTCAGCATAATATCCCGATCAAAGAAACACGATCACAATAAAAATGCTGGCAGCGATGAAGGATCATTATAGAGAAATGGTCAGGTGCACTCTTGAAACTATATTTGAAATTATCACTGATATTTCAAATGAAGGTTTTTCCTTTCTTGGATTACTTTGTTGGAAAGAAAAAACGCATTCATGGAACAGGCTCTCGTGATTATAAAATTACGACGAACTAACCAGCGAAGATTTTCTTGACGGTGAGAGGTCTGTCTCCGAGAGGCGAGTCTTTCCCTCCCTCCAGAGAAAAGCCCAAGCCAGCGCCGTCTTTGAGGAGCGAGATGGAGAACGGTGGCCCGCGAGGCACGGACGCTACTTGGATGTCTGCTCACCAAATATCATCGATGCTTAACGGCGCAGTAACGCACAAGTTGATACGTTTATTTAGAAACAATACTCTCAATTGTTGAAGAGACTATAATCAATCAGAAGAGTTGTAACTGGGTCGTTCTGACATCAAATTTTAAAGAATAGCAGGAAGTATATAAGGTCGCTTTTTAATGTACGATCATGTGAGATCGTAGTTCAATGTACGATCATGAAGAGCTCATGTTTCCAAGTTGTCACGACAGATCAAAATGCCATGAATATTTAGCAACTACAGCTTAAATTCAAGATATTTAGCTTTTGTTCAAATACGAACTCCTCCCAACACATGAAGGAAACTTGAACAAACATAAAAAATTGCGTCATGTTGAGCCGCTAATATATGTACAATTCATAAATTGCGTGCAATAAGCACCACCTTTTCAGCAGTACACAATGCGGTAGAACAGTACGGATGATGATTTCAAGCATTATAACTTCTTGCGTCATAATGTAATAGAAATAAGAGGCGTTAGGTCAATATGATTGTACAACTGCACGTCACTGGCAACTGACCAACTGAACCCAAGCATAAGCATAAATAAAACTGATACAAGACTTTTGCTGTCCATAGGGGACTCCAGAATTTTAGGCGGCCTGTATGTCCCAAACTAAAACGCAGCTGATACGAGATTTTCACTGTTCATTGGAGACTCTAGAATTCGAGGTCTGAGAGATCCTAGCTTGACACGCACCTGAAACGAGACTTTTGCTGTCCATGGGAGACTCCAGAATTTTAGGCGGCCTGTACGTCCCAAACTAAAACGCACCTGATACGAGATTTTCACTGTTCACTGGAGACTCTAGAATTCGAGGTCTGCGAGATCCTAGCTTGACACGCACCTGAAACGAGACTTTTGCTGTCCATGGGAGACTCCAGAATTTTAGGCGGCCTGTGAGACGCGACATGATTGACGGCGTTCATGAAGGCAGGCCGGTGACAGAAAGTGGCATCCCCATCTCCGGCAGCGTTGCCAGATGTCACCACATACGATGCTGTGTTGGCTACGTCTTGGGGAGTCACTGATCGACTTCTCGATAGGACGAGCACCACTTCAGGGCGAGGGGACTGGAAAAAGAATTAGAAAATTATTACCCCGCACATTTTACAAGCACATTTGAACGAAAAATCTTTCGAATAGAACCACATTTTCTCGAAACTGAAATTTAAAAAAGAGTAAAACAGGCGACAAAAATATAAAAATTTACATCATAATGAATAAACATGCTCTAATGAACCAATGAATAGTTTCAATAAAAAAATTGGAGTTTAGTTTGTCTGTAAAGGGCTAACATGAGGAATAAAAAAAATCATGCCTACCTGGGTTTACTCAACTCTTAAGTATGGTAGAACTAAATATGACCCTTCATAAAGTCCACAAGTTTATAACTTCCTTGAAGCAAGTTCTCCCTACAAGTTGTGTTTATAAAGCTTTGGGCATTTGGGCATTGATTTCCTAATTATGCGTATCTTGTCCAATTTAAAATACTCTTACAAAATCGAAACACTCATTTTAGAAAAATTCATTTTTATGAGACTGAAAGACAAGCAAGCTAGAAATTTTAGATTTCCAGCTATAAGAGAAGCGACCTCTGCAATGCTCCTACGCAGGTGGGACGGTCAAATTTGAAGGTACATGGTTATCAGAAATAAGTAAAATACTTCAATTCACTCACAAATAACTCATTTCTGCGACATTTTTGTACTAGATGGTGCCAAAGGTTAAAATTACAGCAAATATTACGCTACATCTAAGTGATGGCCCACTTTCGGATTCCAAGAAAAAATTTGAAAAATTCAACAGGTAAAATTTAGTGAGCCCTAATGAGTGGAGTCAATACGTGGAATGCTATATGCAACAACAGGTTGCTTCTTATTTTTTTGAAGGGAATTTCCTGAAGCGAACTTCTCATGGGTAACTCGTTATACAGTGATGTACACATCACAACATTTCCCAACCTCCTCTAGTAACGCTCATCTTAAGTTTCTATTACCACTCAGAATTTGTCCTTCTCTTTGTCTGGCAGGAAATTAGGAAGTGCTTTCTCATAGTAACAACTAAAAAATAATACATTCTTTCGTTTTACTTCATTTCTTGCTCATTCAATGCTTTTTTGCTACAAGCCTATTGTGGGCGGTCAAAAATAACCGTGATGACCGATAGTTAATTCATTCACGTTTTAGCTTCGAGCATGTGCAACTAACTTTCAAGCGCCCACATCTTTTACATAGTAATTACCTTTCACTTTAAATTTTTATCTCGATTTCATAACTCTCCAACACCAGTGAGTCAGTAGCACAATTTGAAACCAAGACATGCAAGCGAGACATTTATTATTTTTCAATAAGAATGTAACTATGGTTGAAATGAGGCACATTAAAAAAAAGTAGCCGAATAAAATTGTTAGTTTGATAAAAAAAATACGCTTAGCTATTGACGCTCCTAAACTTCCCTCAAAAACCTAACTAAGTTTTGGGAGCACACCAATACGCCACACATTACGGGAATCAAGAGACTCGAGAGATTTTCCTCCTTTCGGGTGAACGCAATCAGGGAATTCGGCATTGCCCACCTTGAGTATGGCGAGAGCCTCTCGGTGCGTTACGCCCCTCAGGGTTTTGCCATTGATGGAGATGACGCGGTCACCGCGCTGGATGCGACCATCCCTGTCCGCCAGACTGCCCGGGATGATCTTATGCACCTGCAATGACGCAAGACCACCAAATGAGTACACAGAAAAATCAAGTTGATTCCTTTCATTCTAGCGGGAGTTTATGGAGGAAGCTGATATAATCGCAAGATATTTAATGGACGTTGAGAACCCAATTTCTAACCGCCATCCAGAGCTACACAGAAATAATAAAGACCTAAACACGAATAATTTACGAAGCGCATAAACAGAGAGTGACACATTTATTCTATGACAAAACTGTTGAAATGTTTCCTTGAAATTTTTTTCACACACAACTACGTTAGAGATTCACGCATGTAGCCACTACAAACGGTATGCTAAGCGTTGGCGTTACGAAAGCAACAATAAAATATATCACCTGGTAAGAAGGCCGAGAATGGACAGTGAACAGATCAACAAATCAGGTCAGCAATTGGAAGCACGTTTACAGTCATACAGGTGACAACGTCCACTAAACATTTTAATCGCGACTTGAATGGCTCAGAACTGATTACTTTCAAAGCTATCATTGTCATAGTCATTTGATCTTTGATGTCTGTGCATAAAAAATAGCATACATAATATTCCATATATAAAATGCGTGGAAACCTAACCGGTTGCTGGAGTATACAACATCCTCAGAGTAGTCTGAAGGGTGCTACTCAAGGATCGCAAGGCAACCTTTTAGCTTAGTTTTCCAATGACTAGCATACCCTCTCCTCTATTCGGAAACAACGTAAGTTTCACAAGTTAACGAGAGCATGAATCATTGTTGTTACTCTTACAAACTCATTAAGTCGGCGGTGGTACGTTCACCGAGCTCACAGCAAACTTTTACAACGAATCACAGCGCATCGATTTCATGGTTTCGGATCTTTTCCAAGAAAAAATATTTCAAGACATAGGAAGTCATTGCCATCCGCTGAACTCTCATAATTCTCAATATCCATTCATCTTCCATGTCGATGAATTCTATCTCTGTTGCAAACAATGAGTCAGCAATACTGTCCTCTTGGACAAGACACATCCGCCAGCGAAACAAACTCTCGACATCCAACAAAGAAAACTCGCAGCTGCGCCTAAAATCCTTTAATTGTACAAGCTAATGAGCAAGGCTTGTATAATCTGCACTTACTATGTATCAGTTAAGGGATATGAATACAAAATAATGGAGTATCTTACAACTATGTAAACGAACATCGATGAGGAGCTATTTGTCAAGTACAAATCGTGATGAGTTTAACACAGAATTGAAAAGGAATAATATTAGACTCATAGAGAATGATCCCTCACAATAGTTTCGAATTAAAAGATTGAGTCCACTAACTAATTTTGGACTGCAACCATCGAAAAATTGTCCACCTCAATGTTGATGCACTGGGTGCCTGAATCTACCACGGGTAGAGCAACGATCCACGGACTTGGCAATTTCAACGCGTGTCGCATAATGATCTATTGATACAGATTCGATACAAATAAAACTTGGATGAAACATCGAAGTATGCACTAATAGAAATTCTGTGTGTGCATTGTGAAAGTTAGAGCGATGACGCAAGAAATTTTAATTCAAAAGACAAGTAGGCTGTAGCTTTAAAATTCAATTGAAATGGCTCTCACATTGATATTTTTCGAGAAAATATTATTACGATGTATAATTTCATCATTTAAAACAACAAATGATACTTTACGTCCAATACTTTACATGCTACTCTATGTTTGCAACGCAGTAGTAAAAATAAGCCAGTCGTTCATGTCACCAGAACGATCATGTATTCGGACATTATCAGACTTCAGAGCAGTCTGTTGGGGTTGCGTCAAAAATTTCAACCATATTTAACAGACTCAATTCTCGAGGCATGAAGTGCTGCTGATTCAGTCACGCACATTGTAAGCGATGAATCAGTCCCACGTAATGACTGTGAATTCTTTAGTCGCACGAACATTCGATGAGGATTACAGATGGAGGTTTGAACACTAAGTGTCGTCAAAGATTTCAAGTTTCAAATGGTAATTGCAATTCATCGACTGTGGGAGAGGCCTTACCTTCTTTAATTACAATACTTCTCTTGCATAATATTCCACTTTTCCAGATATACAGGAAAGTATTGAGTCTACTTAACAAGATCCATGAGCGAGACTTACTGTAATTTCCCAGGTCAAAAATCGGGACTGTAAACAAGAGAGGTAAGGCCTCTAAGACCGACACGCCATTTTTAATTATAATATTTTCTTGCATAAAAGTCCACATTACCAGATATACTGGAAAGTATTGGGTTTACACAACAACAAGACACATGAGCGAGACTCACTGTAATTTCCCTGGTGTCGTAGTCGGCCCCGCCGGCGAGTGTGAGCCCCACGGAACCGTAGCTGGCGACCTCCCTGTGCAGCACGACCACCACGATCTCGTGACACGGCGTGCCGGACTCCTCCAGCGACTGGTTTGCCTCTTCTATCAGCTGCGCCAGCTCCTGCAACAAAGTTTCTGTTAACTTTGGGCTCGGAACGAGACACCGTAGTTTGAAAAAACACGAAAACATAAAATTAACACTTCGAACGCAACGTGCGTCACTAAACGGCCACGGAGGAGATATTCATAATGCTGCTGACCGACCAATAGTAACAAACTCACTATTCATAAATACTTAATTAAAGCTAAATGATTGCATTATCTAGTTAATGTTCGCCATTTTCAAAATGGCTTACTGCAATTGACTTGAAATTTGAGTTGAATATTGAACTTCAGTTTACCCAATTGCGGTCAAAGTGTTAAATGAGATGAGATCTTACTCGTAGAACGTAGGTGCAGCCAAATTCAAAAAGGTGTAACAATGAAGTTTAAACCTCGTTTGGGAAATACTCCGCTGTGGATGCATCGCACGTGATTACAACAAAGGGATCCAAGCACGTTCAAGAAAAAGTGAAGCAGAATCATAACCGCGAAATTATGGCGAAAGTTGCTGTATTACCTAGAGTCTAGACGAACGTCATATAGTTATGTATCCACTCTCACACCACTTTGGCAGCGCTTTGAAATGTCGTCTCCACTGCGTGGATAGGTCTTATACTACGTGCGCACACAAGGGAACTAGATCAACTGAGCATAATATTTGATTCCTTTTAAGGTAATTTACGAATTTTGAAGGGCGTTGCAACTACTAGGCAGTGTGAAAGCGATTTTAACCATCGACGATCTATGATACGTACAAAAAGGGCTTCATCATCGACTTTGGCACCGCATAAAAAAAACCAAGGAAGAAGTGCAGAAGAAACTCGATGTAAATGGACAACTCTAAATTGAGTGAGGTTAATGGCGTTAAATATTTGCGCCATTAATTCCGCACAAAAATGCAACCCATAATCTTTGCCAATTCAGACAAATCGAGCCTGGTGAATGAAGATTAGATTAGATTATTAGTTAGTTCAAGCCTCCCTATCCGCAACAAATGCGATCCAAAGAGAGGAAGAAGGAAGGCACCATTTGGTCTCGAGTTAAGGGTACGCGGAACCTATGCAGAAAGGGCATAGAAACAGTGAGATAAGAAAGAAGTTCATGAAACAAGATCAAAGTTGAAGAAGAGAGTGGTAGGTGCTGAAAAACAGGACAGCAGTGAACCGAAAAAAAGGTGGTCTTTAACATGACAAACAACATTTTACTTCAACAAAAAAGAAGGCCTACCCTAACTCTCAGCTCGTGCCCTCACATTTTCCCCCTGGGAGCGCTAATTCCCATAGATACAATAATTGTATCCCCTGAGGGGGGTAAATGAAGAGTATCAACTCATCCAAACGTTGTTCCACATCTCAATTCATAGAATGTAGGTATACGTGTGTGACTGCATACTTTTCACTTTACGGAACAGCTAAAATTGGCGAAAATGAAAACTTCGTAAGAGCTTACTCATCACCAACAAGATTGATAATGTACGAGAGTGTGATAATCTCACTACTATATCAAATACAAGCTGAACAATGCCTTTTAATGAAACTATCATACATGTCTCATACTGGGGCCCAGAATTTGATTATCGGTACATTTTTAAAAAATTGAACTTTGTAAGAAAAACTTCTCCAGGATACGTCCTAATATTTTATTTTCATATCAAAAATGAGTGTTTTAATACAACAAGAGTTAAGTGTCTGGTAACTCCATTTTCACAACGTTAAAACGTTGAACATCGATAGAATAGTCGACGTGTCCCACAGATAAAAAAATTCGGTTGTCGGAGTTAAAAAATATTAATTGGCCATGATTTTTCACGAGGTTTTTCTTGGAGGTTAATAGTATCGTCTTAAATGATGTTATCAAGTAAAATACGATAGCAATACCACAAAATGCATTTGGTAGGGATTTGAAATGAACTCCTTAAAAAAAAGCGATTTTATCAAATTTACTGGGTATAATGTTCAGTTTTAATGAAGCCTCCACTCGAGTGTGTTCTTCATAATCGGAGTTACTTCACACCATCATACTAGTTTCATTCACTAAATCTAACTTGAAATTTTTTTTCTGAAATATGTCAATCGTATTGCAATCACAAGATGAAATAGGAAAGACCGCGTCTTTCTTTGAACGAGCTAATCGCATTACAAGCACGTCAGGATGAAATAGACGAGTTACGAAAATAACATCAATACGAACCACATTACGCGCATTTCCAACCTGAAATCACGGACCATTTGCATGTGGAAGTCAATAATGAAGACCACGAGGCCCGAGGCAAGGCAAATTCCAAGTGCGGCGGTTTCCGCTACAGCGCTGGCTCCCACAACTGTTCTGCGTTGCCTCCATCCCCTCCACCCTTCCCCTAGTCAGAGCCTGAGCCATCTTCCCGCATCCTCGCATCTGTTTGTCTAGGTTTGTGTACTCTATTGTATACTTGAGAAACGCTTTCGTCGCTATAATTATAGAAAAATGAAATAAAACACCGCGTGGAAATGTAAGATTCGCACGTCCAAAGCGATGAGTGTCAAAAATACGAAAAATTAATGTACATTTAGGTCTTAAGTAAGCGCATAACAAAATGGTAAAAACCGACAGCATGAATAACTGAAATGCAAGAAGAGACAGCAAACACCGACTCAGCTAAAACTCGGGTGCATCTGAAGCACAAGGTATTGGCAACTTCCACGTGTGAGCACAGAAGGCAAGAAAAAGTGATAAAATCAAGTAAAAAATAAGCACAAGGAGGCTTATCTCAGGGTTGAGTCTGTTCACAAAACTGCGGCTGTGGGAGTATGTTAAAATTCTTTTGAAACTTCAGCAGCGAAACCCTGCCGGAGCCGAAGGTCTTGAATATAATGAAAACTATTTTAAGAGGGTTCATTGAAGACATTTGATGCTGAGCACATACCTGAAGAATGCTTAAGATGCAAGACATCCGTAACATCTTCCTATTTTGAATAGAACATAAATGATTAACAACAAGCTAGGCTAAATGGAGACAGTCCTATTAATTAATGCACTGAAGAAACATCGTCGGCTTGCAGTACTTCACAGAAGAAAATTTGTTCATTTTACGGACGATACGTGTTCTCGCTTAGGGTTTAATTCTGAACTATCACGACGCAGCGTAAAAGATCACATAGGAACTCGACCAAAAAAACAAACTCCTATTATAGAAGATACAATAGCAACTAGAAGAAAAAAAAAGCAGAGATTTTGAATAAAGCTTGTCTGTCATGCGTAAACCAGCAGCAAATTCTAGAAAAAGAGTACTAAAAATATAGCGAGGAGTACCTCGGCATGATTCTGAGACAGCGGACTTTACATAAGACAGATGAATAAAACACAGATTGCAATTGAAGCGTTTTAAAAGACACCGTGGTAGTAACTGAGCTAACTTGGAACTAAGCAAAAACTCCTTCAAAAAAGTTGGAAGATTGAAGCGAAAAAATAATATCTCCAATCGTGTGGTATCCTCTGCTGAATGATGCATATTACAGCAGTCTTACGATTTTAATGGGCATTCTTCAAATATTAGAGACTTAAACTTCCTCCAGCAGTACATTTTTTCAGCAACCATACTTTCCAGCGTTGCCGACATCACCTCAAAATTTAGTGATCGACATAGTTGCTTAGGTATGTACAACGTATCATCCCGCCTCAGAACAGAATAAAGACCTATTCCTATCGCACTGACGAGCATCATCCCGGAAAGTAACCCCCTCCTCCTTATCGCAACCTTCAAGAGGTTAATGGACGCGGCAGCGGCAGCAGCAGCTGCAGTAGCAAGAGCAGAAAAGACGGTGGTGCTGGTGGTGGCAGTGGTGATGGAGCTGATGCAGCCCAATAAAAAGTTGAGCAAAAATCCTGAAAATGAGACGAGAAAACAGACGACGGACTGGGGAGATCCCAGCTTCTCGACCACTCCGCACGCAGAGCTTACGAAATGCAACAAAGAAAACGAGACCAGCAGCCAATGGTGACGAGAGCTGAAAAGATAATGCAAAAACGTATCTTACCTACGTATACGGTTGGTCGATTTCGCTCGTTCTTTGCAGATACGGTGTAAATATTCTGTATCTTTGGTAGGGCCAAGCTTTAGTAGAAGAAGACTATTTGAGGAGCGTTTATATGTATAGAGTGAAATAGGTTGCTCGAAAATGTTCTAGGAGAATAAGCTGAGAAAATTTAAATGAACAGAAAACCGTCAAAATAATAGCTCTTTGATAAGTATGAACAAAGAACATTGTATTGTTGTACTGTGATGCCACGACATCTATATAGAGCAACTTATACTGAAAATATTTCTAAAAACCGTTACCAATGAACTGTATTACCAACATAAAAGTATAACATATTAGGAAATATCAACGCATCACTCCCACTTGTTAGAAATGGAGGCATTAAACTCACACAAATAAACCCTCATACAGAATAAACTATATTAAAAATTAGCTTAAGTCTCCCTAACCACAACAAAGGAGTTTCAAAGTGAAAGAGCAGGCAGGTACCCATCATTACGGGTTAGGGAAAGAGGAATCAACGCACAAGGTTTGTTCCCACACAAGATCCAATGCGCATAGAAACAGCGAGTTTATTAATCAATATAAAAGTTGGAGAAAGTAGTTCGCGCTGAAAAATGATACAGCAATAAACCGAAAAAAAAGAAGATCAGTAACGAAACAGAAAATCTGCTCAATTTCAACGAAAGGCTTACTTAACCTTGTTCGGGACCTCACATTTTCCCACGGGAGCGCTAATTCTGATTAACACAATAATTGCATCCCCATTAGTGGTAAAACCTCATAGAAGCTTAAATGTTATTTTATCAATGAGTTCTCAGAACCAACTGCCAATTTTCTATGCAAAACGGGAAAATGCAGAGTAAGACCTACGATCAACTTTAAGATAAACTTTAATGTTCTCACATAACATCGTTGTCGAACATGACGCATGTAGATCCCTCAGCAGATCTCGTGCTTCCTATATACAAAAATGAACGAATGGACTTCACTGCAGAGGGCAGCAGCTCAGGATCCCTATCTAGTCCTAAGAACCATTTCCCCAAGCTACGCTGACGAACTTCGCTGAGTTTGTATATGGTAACCCCCACGAGACTAAGGCGACAAATTAAGTTTCACATTTGCTGTTGATCACCACAGATACGCGGTAAAATTCGATACGATACTTTGAAGTTGACAAATCACTTTTGAGGCCCACCTGATTTTAACTCAAGTTTCTGGTATAATTAAAGCAGAGATCTCAAATAGTAGAACTGAAAAAAATACTACGGCGGAAATACTCCACACACGATCAGGTATGACTTGAGGTAAGACATTGAGCAAAATAAATAGCAGATCATATAATGAAAACAAATATTTCCGATCAATAAAAACATTTTAAAGTGTGGAGCTCTTCTACATTTAGGGAAACGTTCGTAAATTTTTTACAGCAATTACAATTGTAATTTGAGATATGAACACAATCTTGTGGCAAATGTTTGCTGTGAGAGTGTTCAGGTTTAAACGCACTGAAAATTTTAAAATTCTGTGAAGAAGGTGCTAAAATTGAACAGTGCAACATAAAATTGATGCACCATGCAAGCGTGCACTTTCATATCAAGCCGATTCAAACACGAGCATGGAAGCTTGACAGAAACAAGAAGTTAACCTCCAAAACACCACTAAGGATACAAAGAAACTTTAACCATATTCACCTGAGAAAACAAACTTGAAAAATATTCGAGAGATGTGCCATATTTTAGAGACTCGTACCTGGAGAGAACTCAACAGCGTTAAAAAAAATCGATGGAGACACGCCAAAGCCTGGAGGTGGAAGTGCATGACGAAGACGAAGGAAGCAGCGGAGCAGGAGAAGGGCTGCTGTGATCCAATCGCATGGCGAGGAAAGAAGCACAGTGCCGGGGAAGAAAGAAAAAAGTGGTGAGAGTAGAAGCAGCAAAAAAGGCCAAGAATGCGAGCGGCTTTGACCTTCAGGGGACATCTGCCACAGGCCGCCGGAAGCGCAAGGTCGACCAAACCGCGGACGAACCGCCTCTACGAGACAGCGAACCGCCCACGTGAGACAGCGAACCGCCCCCGTGAGACAGCGAACCGCCCCCGTGAGACAGCGAACCGCCCCCGGGAGACAGCGAACCGCTCCTGTGAGACAGCGAACCGCCTCTGCGAGACAGCGAACCGCCTCTGCGAGACGGCGAACCGCCTCTGCGAGACGGCGAACCGCCTCTCCGAGACGGCGAACCGCTTCTCCGAGACAGCGAACCACCTCTGCAAGACAGCGAACCACCTCTGCAAGACAGCGAACCGCCCCTGCAAGACAGCGAACCGCCCCTGCGAGACGGCGAACCGCTTCCACAAGACGGCGAACCGCCCCTGCGAGACGGCGAACCGCCTCTGCGAGACAGCGAATCGCACTTTTGAGATGAGAAACCGCCACTACGAGACTAAGAACTGCCCCATACGAATCGTTCCTACCAGACTACGAGCCGCTCATTCAAAACTGTGGATCTTCCTGGGAGATCGTGAACAACCCTAGCGAGACTGGATCTCTCTTGCGAGACAGTGAAAGGCCCTTGCGAGACAGTGAAACGCCCTTGCGAGACAGTGAAACGCCATTGCGAGACAGTGAAACGCCATTGCGAGACAGTGAAACGCCATTGCGAGACAGTGAAAGGCCCTCTCGAGACAGTGAAAGGCCCTCTCGAGACAGTGAAACGCCCTTGCGAGACGGTGAAATGTTTGCGAGATCGTCAAATTCATCTCCCGAGACGGTGAAATGCCTTTGCGAGACTCAAAACCGGCCCAACCTCCTTCCCCATTCAGACATGTCGAGCAAACATAAAAGAATCGTCAAAAATAAAGAGCGGCCAAATACCTCAAGCTTGCACACACTCATAGCAGCACTCGTCTGTTCAGATTTCTCCGCGCATACAAGGGCTTCCAGACAAACATTAGTTATTTTTAGGAGGGCGCTGAAAGTATTCCTAAGCATTCAATATTTTTTCGGAGAAAGCACTGTCTGAAGACCCGTTTTGATTAAGCCTTGCAGTTAACTGACGCCATTTTCGTGCACAGGAATTGCAGATTAGACGTTAGTTTAAGCCTTCCTGACCGCTAAATAAAAGCGTTCCGAAGAGAGGTAGGAGGAAGGCACCATTTAGCATTGAGATAAGGGAAAGCAGAATCTATGCAGAAGGGCCACATACAGACAAGATAAGTGTGTAACTTCTTCGGTAGCCCAAGAAACGCAGAAATACTAACCTGTTCGTCACGCTGTAGGTAAACGGATCAGAAATGAACTCATCATTTTTCAGTACGTGATAATATTAGAGAAGTTGTAGGTCTCCTTGCACAGATGCCTCAGCCGAAGTGTTTGACAGTTCTTGAATTACAATTTCCACTACGTCCCTGTATGTAGCAAGTACACACGTGTATATATACATATATATATATGTGTGTGTGTGTATATATAGTTTACATCGTTCATATTCTTGCTATGAGTGCGATTTCTTTATTATTTACCTCAAAAATAAATGAATCATTTCTATATACAACAGTGGGACGTTTAAATTTATCCTTGAAGTTATGTATACCGTTGTTTTTCGAATAGGATTACGTTTCACTTTCACTTACGATATGAATTAATAAGAGCTCGATTTGATCTTATTCAGAGATATGACGCCGTGGCTACGTTGAAAACTAAGTTAACTGTTGATGCTGATATTCAATAACGGATTGGTGCCAAATGCATGACTGTGCAACTTCTTGATATCGTTCCATGAACGATACGCAGTGTTATTCAGACAAACTTCCAGAGTATCTCTCCGCGCCACACAAGCCGACGTATATGAAATCATGCTGCTACGCAATACGAACCACAACCTTTGGCTAGCACCGATTACCTCATAATTATCGAACATCGATGAAATCCTTTCAAAATTGAACAGCTACAATTAACGAAGCGCATGATTGGATACTGATATAAATACTTAACCTGAGTCTACTCCAATCCCTTCGTCGTGCTGCTCACTCCGGCGTGTAAAATCAAACTAAGCAGAATTATAACAATCAAAGTGAGAAAAGTAAAACGTTGATTCGATAGCTCGCGCAGTAAAGACAAATGTAAAATAAATAAACACACGAACAGAATTCAATCGCAGACGCCAAGACGATTAACCCTTGATGGCTCCTTAAAGTGCCGGAGATGCCAGCGGCTTCTTCAGTAACAGTTCGCGAGAGGAATTTCTGGCATGAAAATTGGGACCTCGTCATAAGAACGTCTGTTCGATACTCCTGACTCGTGCTGTATCCTAACTGAATGCGAATAGGTAATGGGCAAAAATTAACTGATTAATCCCGTCCGGATAGCAAAGAATGCGAGGTACTCACGCGGTTGTTGCTATCAACGTGCCCTACCAGTGAGACTCCAGAAAAATATATTCAATCTAGGAGGAATAAGCTCAACGCGCCACTGTTAAACGAAATCTTAAACACGTCTAGGTATCGAGCATTTTAATCATCGACCTGATTCAACGATGATAATATGGATAAACATTAATACAAGTTATTTTTCAGCAGTTGGTTAGAATTAAAAGTTAACAACAGCTCCAATCATTGTAAAAGACAATCAATCGTTGAAACTGCAAAGAGGCGACAAATAACGTTTTCCGACAGCGCATTTTCAGAAATAATACGAAAGCGATAAGGAACAACTACCGCGCATCGAAAAATGGGAAGTCCAAACCACCACAGGCATTCGAGCCCAACAAAAGCATCAGCATAACATGGCTTAACAGCTATGTGAAGAGCAAGAACAAGCACGGCGAGAGCACCACAGATACCTCCAGGTGTAATGAACTACGGAGACGTGCGGAAAGAGGAAGCACCGAAAAAGAGAAGCAGTAAGAGTGATAAAAGATGCAGCAGCATAATGAAGAGCAGCTGCAACACAGCACGCCATGAGACAGACGCAAGGGGTGCAGCAGCGCAGCAGGAGACTCATTAATGCTGCTGCACGCCAAGCAGCCTTGAATTTGCCCGCCCCTCCGTGGGGCTGATGAGAAGCTTTCGGCTCTGAAAACTGGGCAATGAAGAGGTAGTGTATACTTTTTCACTGAGAGCTTGCGTCTGATGCTTCAAAGAATTGATTGATTGGTCCCTTACGGGCCGCATTCCCGTTAATGAAGGTTAAGCAGGGATTGAACTCTATTATTGCAGCTCCTCAGGCGTGAAGATTGTTCCGCTAACTCTACTGCTTGGTCTGCGAAACTGCAATTTTGACGTCACTGCTGTATTTTCGGATCATCACTCTTTTAGCCTGAGCAGCGTTTGTGCGAAGTACTTTTGCGGTCCGCTACAGTTTGTTGGTTAGCCACACTCAATCAAAACGGATCTGTGCGGCCAACTTTTGCATCGGCGAACGTGAAGCTTTTCATGATCTTATGTTGTTTTCATTCTGTTACACACAAACGAAATGCTGAAAAACAAACTTAGTGTCGCTGAAAGCCAATGCACGGCGAAAAAAGCTTCGAACTTTGTGAAAAATCCCACGTTGCAATTCTGCGCTTCTTTCAAAGTAGAATTGTTGCTTTTACAAACCATGTGAAGTGTTTGTACAGTATACTAGTAACAGATGTGAGACACATGATCTGGAATTACTCATTCAGTTAACAACCATCCGGACTTTGAGTTGCAGCAAATTTGGCCGCAAGGCTACATTGCAGCTTCTGAGATCCGTTCATGCTTCCCTTCTTTCAAACGAGTAGCGTTCGGTTGCTGTATGTCTGTTTGGACAGGATCTCTTTTGCTGTCAGTCAGCCCGCAATCTCTATCTGATCGTGAAGCACAGTAAGAAAGAACTGTCCATTGATAGAGTTGTCAGTTGAGAGACACTGAACTAGTCCGTTGTTGACAAGTGAGAAAGTTCTACCACAAAAAAGATGAAAAATTTCATCTCAAGGCAGCAAGAAGCGTGAGTGTTCTGTTGCGAGAATTCTCAAAAGAATGACATATTCAGAGTAAGATGAGTTTAGTACTCGACACAGTGAGTGATCTGTTGTAGACTGTTAAGAATTTCTTTGAATGATCTTTAATGTATGCAAAGCGAGTACTTTTTGAATAAGATGATTACCACTTAGATCAACTGATATGATTCATCATATCCAGCGTCCAGAATTTTTTTTTTTGTGCTATGGATTACTTTGAATGTTACGACTGGCCCTCGTATTCACTTCGAATCTCCAAGAAGAACTGCGTCGGTCATCATATTTGAAGAGATATTTCATCGCGAGTTACCTACAGATGAAAAGCACGCAAACTCTGCCAGGAATCTTCTAGAAGCCCGACATCTGAACAAGCCTCCACGATACAGCCATCGTACCGACCATGTTACGACGTCGTTCCTACATCGAGTGCCCGAGGTTGCCATTTACTACCATTCAATTTATCCTTAATCTGTAATTCTTCTATTTATAGAAATATTTCTTATATTTTGGTAAGTATTTCATCATGGGAACTCATATAGGGATTATTGATTCAATTAGGCATATTTCCATTTGCGTTAGAATGAATTTCATAATTCGATAAAACATCGTTCATTCGAGATCGCTCAAGGGTTGGTGACGCGCAGCAGCAGCCCGAGGGAACGCGGGTCAGTTGAGCGAAGTACACCATCAAAGCCAGAAGTGTGGTTCAGGCCTCTATACCTTCGCCCAAATGGGGCGCAGGCTAACTTACTCTCTGTCATTATAGAGTAAATACTACCGAGTGCAAATCTAACGTAGTCTCAGTGAGAAAGCCATTCCATCTCCGTGATTGAGTACACAATAACCGACTTAATATCAACGGCGCTTCTATGTACCTACGTACCTGGTACCTACGTACCTGGCTGTCATCCCAGAATGGCACCCGTGGCATTCCCCATATCGACATTCGAGGGACCTCACATCTCTCCCTATAAGATGAGTTCTCATTTCATTCGAGTGCATAACGTTGTTAACCCAATTTCACAATCTTCAGATTGTAGGTCAATGTAGGTCTATTTCGATATAGCAAGCGATATCTTGTGTTAGTACCATTATGTAACAGGAATAATTATTCATCAGGATTGTAATGCGCGTTTAATTGATTCTTTAGAAGTAAATCTTCATCTTGGTTACAAGTGTATCAATACCTGTGTTCTGGAAAGTTGAGAAAAGACATAAAAGGCATGGAAAAGCGTTACCTATTATCAATTATTAGTTCATTCATTTGATATTATCAATATTCAATTTCCCTTATTCAAAGGGTGGTGGCGGCGTAGCAATAGCTCCCAATAAATCAAAATCATGGCGAGGACACAAGTCACGCCTTATTGATAAAAATATATTAAAGTGATATATACCACATATCACGACGAAAGAAATAAATTGCAGCTCAAATAGAGCATCTCAGCGGAGGATCCACGTAGTTCACAACGAAATCCTGGCAACGATGAAGGATCACGACAAACCAATTTGCCAACTTTTTCCTGAAACTTGCGTAAAATGATCGACTGAATTGAGTCGCGTGTAATTTAAATTCGCGTCAGCATACACTCAATTTTAATTCATTAATCCACAGGAACAGCAGCCTTTACAATTCAGCGATTGAACAGTGAAACGGAGCTATTCAGTTACGATTATGTTCTTAACTGGTTTCTTAGCCAGAGCTGCAGGCATTATATTCAATTGACGATAATTATTTTAAATTAAAGCCTCATTTAAAGCAAACACTTGGATCCTCATAGCACTCAACACTAATAATACCTTATTTGATTTTACGGACCCCACTTTGACAACTCCTGGTCTAAGTCCAAACAGATTTTTCAAAAAAATTTGTCCGTTGGCTGGCCGCTTCACAAAGCGTCTTGCCTTACATACAAGCAAACTTATGGCGCTGCAAAACAGCATTGCCCACCACCGTTGGCAGATTAGATGTTAGTTTAAGCTTCCCTAACCGCAACTAAGACATTCCAAAGAGGGGAAGGAGGAAGGCACCACTTAGCAGGGAGAGTTAAGGGAACGCAGAATCTACGCCGAATCTATGCACAAGGTGCAAAGAAACAGTAAGTTGAGAAAGAAGTTTATGAAACGAGATAAAAGTTGAAGAAAGAAGTAGGTGCTGAAAAACAGGACAGCAGTGAACCGAAAAAGATGGTCCTTGATGAAGCAAAAAATAATTTATTTCAACATAAAGAAGGCCTACCTTATTCTCAGCTCGGGACCTCCCATTTTCCCCCTGGGAGTGCTAATTTTCATAGATACCTTCATGAATAACAGATTTTTTGCATTAAATGATCACATCGATATTTTACCCATTGATGAAGGCGGTTCTCAATTACGGCACAGGAAGCATGGTGCCAAGCTGCTGAAATGTGGTAGCCTAGCAAGGAAAGAAGCGTTTGATCAGAACAAACTTACGAGTTGAAGAAAATAAAAAGAATCGAACGACTGATAGCAGTCTCAGTCAGCGCAGCTATCCCTATTTTGCTCAAGGGTATGGAACAAGAAATTCGGCTCTGAAACTTTCGAGGTATAAATTTGTCATTCAAAGCAGAAACTTAGTGACGTGCACAAGATTTAATGATAATTCCTAAGTCAACACACAGATAATGGGTCTCTATCTAGCCAGAAAATTAAAAAAATCGATTTTATAATATCGAAACAAATTTTGCATTTGCTTTTCAGCTATTACCTGAAAGTGTAGAGTACGATTCGTCAGACTCCGGAAACGTTGAAACTTCCGCCGATGGAGAGAAATTTTTCCCCATTAAAGCACAAATTAATGAGCAAGAATTTGTGATTCAAGCGAACAACTAATCCGTTCAGATATATTCAAAGTCCAAATTGTACCGCTCCTTGCACACTCATCAGATCTGGCAAAAGCAGACTTTTCCTCAAGTAATGTAATTTGTTTAAAGACATTTCAGGAAAACTTCCTTCACAAAATAAGAGCGAGACTAGACCAAACAACATCTTTTAAGGAGTTCGTAGACATGTGCGCTCACCTGAGACAAAGCCTGAACCGCAGAAAAATTTTGTTTGACTGTCTTGTGTAACCTCGATTAAATCTTAAGTCTCGGCATTAATTCAACAACACACGGGGACGTCGATCCAAACAAGTCTGAGTGAGCAAACAACACAATTAGCAAGCCTGACGAGACTGCTCTGATGATCGTACAGCAATAGGACGACGACACACACACTGCCATTCAGTGGCATACCTGAGCTGCACACACTGCCCTACAGTGGCATACCTGAGCAGCACACACTGCCCTTCAGTGGCATACCTGAGCTGCACACACTGCCCTTCAGTGGCATACCTGAGCAGCACACACTGCCCTTCCGTGGCATACCTGAGCAGCACATAGTGCCCTTCAGTGGCATACCTGAGCAGAACACACTGCCCTACAGTGGCATACCTGAGCAGCACACACTGCCCTTCAGTG
>JACJUY010004789.1:36783-64859 GCA_014220935.1 Platorchestia sp. MABIK
CTGCCCTTCAGTGGCATACCTGAGCAGCACACACTGCCCTACAGTGGCATACCTGAGCAGCACACACTGCCCTTCCGTGGCATACCTGAGCAGCACATACTGCCCTTCAGTGGCATACCTGAGCAGCACACACTGCCCTTCCGTGGCATACCTGAGCAGCACACACTGCCCTTCAGTGGCATACCTGAGCAGCACACACTGCCCTTCAGTGGCATACCTGAGCAGCACACACTGCCCTTCAGTGGTATTCCCGAACAACATACACTACGTTTAATTGATAAAAGCGGAGAAAATGAACTACTCTTCAGTGGCATAGTCGAAAAACATACACTGCTCTTCATTCGTACGGCCGAAGAACACAGTGCTTTTAATACGCATCCCTAAAGAGCACGTATTTCACCGCTAATGAACTAAGAATCCATCCATTTCTCAGCTGACACAGCAACCCAAGCTCCTGTCCGGTGATGGCGCAGTAGCACCAAAACACCCGTCGTTGAATGATGGATAATGTACATAAGGATTCGCAGTTCATCGACTTTTTCGGTTCTTTGAGGAGTGCTGAATAACTGTTCCCGCTCTCTGTTGCTCACAGAGTAACATACTGCTTTTTCGTAGTGATCAACAGCTGCTACTCTCCACAGTTGATAATGCAATAAATGCCAAACTTGCTCATTGCCAGTGCAGTTTGTCATATTATGCACTTCTTCACTGCGCGCAGTCTCAAGTCAAGCTCTTAAACGCCTCCGTATAGCGATTCACGTGTTATCGAGAAAATTCAATCCGAGAACCTGAATGACAAATGAAGGCCGTTCCGTGTGCAAGGCGGAGGATACATATAAATGGTCCGCTCAGTATTGGTTGAACCAGACCTCAGAAGATTAAAAGTCAGTTACAGACTCCCTTAATTACACTGCTAATAATAAGTTCAAGAGAGGAAGGAACCATTCAGAAAGAAATTAGGGGAACAATGAATCTATGCGCAAGACATGTCCCCATACCCTACGCATCATAGCAACACGATTGGAAAAAGTTTGTGAGACAAGATAAAATTTAAAGAAGAAAGTAATAAATCGTGTAAGACAGAGAAAAATGAAACCATTTTTTTTAATGGTTCATAACCAAAGGAAAACCTGTTCTTTTTCAACAAAGGGAAGGTCAACCTCACCTCCATGTCGGGACCACACATCTTCCATCTGGGAACGCTAATGTTCAAAGATGCAAAAGTTGCATCCCCCTAAAGAGGATACATCACGATTAGATTAGTCGTTAGTTTTAGCCTCCCTACCCGCAGCAACAAATGCGATCCAAAGAGAGGAAGGAGGCAGGCACCATTTAGTATGGAGTTAAGGAAACGCGGAATCTACGCAGAAAGGGCACAGAAACAGTAAGTTGGGAAAGAAGATTATGAAACAAGATCAAAGTTGAAGAAGGAAGTAGTAGGTGTTGAAAAACAGGACAGCAGTGCACCGAAAAAAGGGTGGTCCGTAACAAAACAAAATCCTATTCTACCGCAACAAAAAGAAAGCCTACCTAACCTTTAGCTCGGGCCCTCACATAGTCCCCCTGGGAGCGCCAATTCCCATAGATACAAAAGTTGTATCCCCCTGAGGGGGGGGATACATCACGATGGTTATAATGCAGAACACCAGTGCAGCAGGTTTAGAGACCGCGTAAAATTTGCGGTTATCAGCAAGAAAATCAGTCGTGCAGAAGTGGGATATTTTTCCAGTAGCTGAGCCTACAGAACAAAGATTTATGTTAATCATTTCCCTGCGGACAAGACCGGCGTACAAGGCAACGGGCCAGCAAAAATTGCGTGGAATGTGCAAGCACCGCTGCTGTTGAATTCCTGTGCAGATAATCCACAAATGACGCACATTGCAGCTAGCTAAAATCTTTCTATAACTCAGCGCCGTGGCCTGCGAAGAGCAAGTGAACTGACCACACGCACACACACACACACGCACGCGCACACACACACACGCACGCGCACGCACGCGCACGCACACGCTCGCACGCGCACATTCGCGCGCACACGCACGCGCACACGCACGCGCACACGCACGCGCACACGCACGCGCACACGCACGCGCACACGCACGCGCACGCGCACGCGCACACGCACGCGCACGCGCACGCGCACGCGCACGCGCACGCGCACGCGCACGCGCACGCACACGCGCACGCACACGCACACGCACACGCACACGCGCACGCGCACGCGCACGCGCACGCGCACGCGCGCACGCGCGCACACGCACACACGCGCACACGCGCACACGCGCACACGCGCACACGCGCACACGCGCACACGCGCACACGCGCACACGCGCACACGCGCACACACGCACACACGCACACACGCACACACGCACACACGCACACACGCACACGCACACGCACACGCACACACACACACACCACACATATTCGAAACTTGAAGCAATACTTCACGAATCCGCTAGCAGTCGAAACGTCCATCAATTAATGGATTACTGTTACCAAGGTTTCCGCAACAGGTGATCTTTTTCTACTTATTTTCTGGTGCCTGAGTGTGATTGGTGTCATAACCACCATGGTCACAACACGGGGCTTGCGTAGTAACCCGAAAATGGGCCATTCAGCTCGTTCCTGTCGCCGAATTTTATAAAATTATCGCATCTTTCAGCACAAAGTATGTCCATGTAAGACGCCTCGACTTGTGAGACTTGAGCTGTTCAAGCTGGAACGATTCTATTTCAAAAACTGAAACTTAAATTAAGAATTCTGTCCATGTCCCTATAGAAGTGTCTTATCTTTTATTTGACTCGTTGAACTGCTTCAACAACGCCTAAATCATCTTCAAACGACTAAGCTCCTGTTCTATATCATAATCAAACGTCAATGTCGCTATTTTCAAGCTGACCAAGAATGCAATTCATCGATGAAGACACTAACTAAGACCCACTAAATTTATTATTGCACATAAAATCTGCCTGCTATGGAAGCCTCACACGCTATCTGCGCAAAACACACCTAGATCATCTCCAAGTGAGTTCTTATGCGCATGGATGCGCATGCGCAGCACTGAGTCACAGAATATAGCATTATCGATCGTGCCTCCATAAGGAAGCTCATTAAATTCTCTCAGACAAATGGCGTGATATCGAAACACACCTGTAAATGCAGCGCAAAGTTATGCGATTCTCGAGATAATACCTCCACAAGAGGAGTTTCCAGCTTAGATATTTGGGCATCTGGCTAAAATAAGTTCTATTTTGGTGTCTGAACATCTCACGTATGAAGAACATCTCTCTGTGGACAAATAAGCGTAAATTTCCGCTACAAAAGGATTTGCAACGCAAGTCTGCTCAATGGAAAACCAAATACGGTAATGACATTGAAGCCGTTAGATAAAAGTTGTGGTTGTGCTTGATCTAACATGTCCTACCTTTCAAAAAAAAAATCGGACACCCTAAACTTTACTTAATAGGAGATCAAAATACTCTTATGAATTGAATCAACTTCAAGATTCGGATATCCTTTGTAGAGAACCGAACAATCACAGAGAGGTATTCTTCATTTATTTAGAGGCGAACATTGGCATAGGTTAGGGAAAACCTCGCACCACGTGCTGCTCTCAAGTGCCTACTATGCAGTTTGTGATAATCATTTTGTGACATATACAGAAAATCAACGACGGTTACAGCAAAAATTTCATAATTAAAGTCGTCCCTAATCTGTACGATGTTGCCAGGCAGCTTCTGTATGCAAATGATATCGCTTGGATACAAGAAAACGAACGGAGACAATAATATCATGGCTGGAGTAAAGGCGGTCAGCTATATTATAAGTGAAATAGTAATCGATTTAACTGAATCAGTAACAGATTTCCATTCACCATGAAGTGTCGATAACACACAGCCACGTCGCAGATCGTCACCAGATACCTTAGTACTCCCGCTAAGCGCGCAGTAGTTAATCCAACGCTCCATTCTTTAGGCATTTACAAAACACTCAAAATGAAAACTGCGTTACAAGTTTTTGAAGAACGAAGCATTGTTTTTAAGAGCTTTCGACTTGAGCCACAGCAAGCACTTCCCTGAACAAGCCAAACTTTCGAATTAATTTACACCACGCGCTTCCATGACGGAGTCGAGCGGGTATATTGAGGGTCTGTAAAAAGGAGTTCGTTAATTTGGCCGGAGACAAATGAGCAGGCATGGTGCACAAGACAAGAGAGGACACCTTCGACTGGCGTGCGGTGTCGGACATGTTCTACATGACGGCGCCGGGGCCCCATGAGCATAATGCGGTCAGTTTATGGTGGTAGAAGGCAGGCGTGTGAGGGGGAGTAGCGTCGTGGCGAGAGAAGTTCTGGCGCTGGCGCGGAAGGTGAAGACAAGCTTCGTATGGTGTGTGTGATCACCCATAAACGCAGGTAAAAAATAGGTAATAGAAAGATAGAGAAGGGGGTACAATACTGGCATGCTTTGATCGCCAATAAACGCAGGTAAAAAATAGGTAATAGAGAGATAGAGAAGGGGATACAATACTGGCATGCTTTGATCACCAATAAACGCAGGTAAAAAATAGGTAATAGAGAGATAGAGAGATAGAGAAGGGGGTACAATACTGGCATGCTTTGATCACCCATAAACGCAGGTAAAAAATAGGTAATAGAGAGATAGAGAAGGGGGAAACAATACTGGCATACTGTGATCACCCAAATATGCAAATAAAAATAAACAATTTAGCCTTGGAGAATCCGAAAACAACACTCACATTCTGTGATCACTCATTAATGCAGATAAAAATTAAATAATCGAGAGAGAGCAGGCGAACACCAACGTAGAATATGATAACCTCCCACAAATGCATGTGTAAAGTAAAAAATGAGAAGGCAGACGGCGAAGACAACATTAGCATGTAATAATCATACAAAAGTTAAAGCCGCACTTTAATTGGTCATTAATATGGAAAAGTAATACAAACTTACAGGAGAAAATGACTATGAAAACAATGCTCACTCAATGCTCACATGCTCCAACTCATGAATAAATTTATTTGAAAATTTGGAAACTGGTTTGAATCCTGCAGCGGTCTTGCAGTTCGCCTGATCGCAAAAGTACATAGTGATTGTTGGTGGAACAAGAATGTTACAGTTTCTTGAACTTGATTGTGTTTCTCAAATTTTTGCTCTTACGTGACCTAGGAAATGTTCCAAAGCTTTATCTGACACTGCATTACTCGGATACAAATATTAAAAAATTGTACTATGATGGTAACGGACTCTTCCACACGAAAAACGCAATTTCTTTATTATACTTCAATAAGAAAAATATTGCTTTTATGACTAGAACAAACCCCAGAAACGTTTCAAATATTATTACTATTATTATCATTGTAATTGTTTAATCACCGTTAACGTTTCAATTAATTTTTGATGACAACTCTGAAATTTTCAAAACGCTGGTTAGTACAATTAAATAATTACGCTAACCTAATGAAATTTACTTAAGAAAATACCTTGAAGGAGTGCATCAAAAATTTAGACTGATTGTAAAAATAGACTTCGTAATTGAAGTCACGCGTCGCATGCGACCACAATACTGATTATAGAATGATTAATTCAGCTACACATATGCGAAATTTCACGGAGACAATTTTAATTTAGCATGGACCGCAGAAAACGGGGAGTGTATTACAGAAGGAGTGTCCCTACACAGGATACTCTATGCATGGAAACATGAATAAAGGAAAAGGTAGAAAAGACAGTAGGGATTGCAAAAACGCATAAAAGCTGAAAGTATTAAAGTGTATGCAAAAGACAGAAGTAGCTAAGGTAACCTCACAGCAACTTTTTTGGGGAAGGTATACACAGTCCCCAGAGCATCCACAAATTAAAACATGAGTGACCTAAACCTGTAGCCTGCCGAAAGCATCCTTTGAAGTAACAAATGAACAACTTTTGACTTTTCTAAAAAAATACGAGTTATGACAAAAGCCTTCTGATATTCAGATGAAGGTCATAATCATCATCAGCATTTGTACAATTTGCCTCGTGCCAGCACAATCAGATCTTATAAAAGATGTTCTGCAGCTGACAAAAAAAGGAAGTTTTCCAAGAAATTTCAGGAACTCAAAACTCTATGGTCACTGACAAGTCGCTCAGGTTTTCAAACGTAGAAAAATTAAGCAGAAAATTTTTCTACAATAATAATGACCATAGCAATAAATGCAAGAAATTAGTTCCTCGAAATGAAAACTTGAAGGGAACAATTCATACAATGTTTCTCTCACATAGCTGAAATATCAACCATCCGTTCAAGTGAAAACTCTTTCGTTGGACGACAAAATAAATCCATATATCACACCCATCCATCCATGAAAACTTTTTTCAAGGTCGATACGTCTTAAAATATATGACATCCATACATGAGAACCCTTTCCATGGACGACACAAATAAATCATACGACATCCACGCATGAGTCACCAAAACACAAGGAACTAAACAGCCAGCACTCCCACACCACACATAGACCATCCCATCTAGAGTCGCAACCTCTCAACCGTCATGACGAAGACGGCAGCGCAAGAGTGCCTATTTTATCCTTCACCAATGGCTGCCACAGCGATCGATCATAATTTACATAAAAATTTAGACCGAGATCTTGCAATATTAATGAACAAAGGCGAGGCAGAGGTAACTTGGCAGCTGTCAGAGCTGTCGTGTTGGGTTAGCGCCCCAGCTGAGTGTGACGGTGGGAGATGTGACGGCCACCGCTGTGGTGAGGTGTGCGAACTGTGTGACTGTGGTGTTGCAACTGGTGTGCAGATTATGTAATAATGCAAACGGTGTGCAACTGCACAACTAAGGTGATGCAGTAACTGATGCACGGGTGTGTAGCTTGTGTAATGGTGCAACTGGTGTGTAGATTATGTAATGGTGCAACAGGTACACAGCTTGTGTAAAGGTGCAACTGGCGTACAACTGAGATGACACAACATCAGACGAGCAGCTGTAGAAGTGAAGTGATGCAGAACCGGAAGAGTACACAACAACGATGCAGAACCGGAAGAGTACACAGCGATGCAGTGCAGACGACGCAGGAAGTCAGGGGCTGCCGTGTGGTGATGCAGCTATACAAACCGCCCCACCATGAAGTATTTAATGCAGCGGCAGTCGCGGCTGCACTAACATTGTGCATTGCACAGCGAGAACGTGACTGCCAATATGAGCTGGACGCCCCCATTCATGGTCAGGTCAGTGCTGCTTTTCCTGCAAGCCGCGAGGAAGTTAAGTGCTAACTGTTACGGCCTGCTCAGCAGTACGTTTCTTTTCCTTTCTCATGAAATTGACAAAAGTGTGATGTCGGGACGAGGACAAATCGTAAGCAGAACTATGCCCAGAATACTGCCATCATGTTTAGAAATTTAACGCGTTTCGTCACTAAGAGGACAGTTTCGTAAAGTTTGACAGACTCCAACGATAACGTGAGGAATTTTTTAATGAGCAAAATAACAGTCAGCGGGGTTAGTGAGGTAGTCGTACTGGGAGAACACATATTTCACTTAACACAACTCCGTGTTCCTAAGAATTCGCTCTCACACAGAAACAGTTTTTCGCAGCAAACCAACGTATCGCAGCTTCTTCTCGCCTTGGCCGAAAAAAAATTTCATAGCACACATCTTCAGTTTGAACACGCGTGCTAGCTAATCCGAGTTTAGGTAAAGGGAAAAATAACTTCAAAAAATGGCGTAACGAACAAACATTAAAAGCCAAAGTAACAAGCTTCTTCGTTGAAGCTTCTATTTACTTACTTTTTTAAATGCTGCAACGACAGCTTTGAAAGTTCACTGCGACTAAACCTCAAAAACAACAATTGTTAGATTTATTATTTCTCTCTAGTCTATTTACAATAACGTATCAGTTTGCTTAAAATTCATGTCGTTAGAATCTTGATTATAATTATTATAATATAAGAAAGTTTTAGCCTCCCTTAACCACGACGAAGATGTTAGAAGAGAGGAAGAAACAAGGCATCATTTAGTATGGAGTTGAGGGAGCGCGGAATCTATGCACAAGGTGCATAGAAACAGTAAGCTAAGAAAGAAGTTCATGAAACAAAATAAAAGTTGAAGAAGAAAGTAGTAGGTGCTGAAAAACAGGACAGTAGCGAACCGGTAAAAGATGGTCCTTAACAAAACAAAACCTATTCTATTTCAACAAAAAAGAAGCCTACCTAACCTTTAGCTCGGGCCCTCACATAGTCCCCCTGGGAGCGCTAATTCCCATGGATACAATAGTTTCATCCCCCTGAGGTGATCTTGATTACCAACTCAGTGAATGAGCGACACGCCGGGACAAAAGAATTGATACATTTTGAAACAAGGTAAAAAAATTCACGAGTATTCTATATTCTTGTACTTTTGAAATAAAATACGTGTAACTGCAATCGTTTAGTTCGTACCGATACAGCATGGGCTAAAATACTCTGGAACAGTCATAATCATTCTTGCTGGTATCGTAAATTGTCTTACCAAAAGATTACAGCAATGTTCGAGTTAGATTATACTGGAACGAACATAAAATAGCTAACTCAATGACACAAAACCATAGAGAGGGCTACATCCAAGTCGCATGTTGGAACTTCACTCGCAAAAAAAATAATTTTTTATTATCAATGAATATCGATTTTACTAGCGTACGTTACTTCAAACTCGTGCATGCCGTGAATATATGAATATAGGCACGATGCGCACTACAAATTAAAATGAGTCTTTAAATACAGAATCATGGAGTATCTATATTCAGAATCATGCAGTATGTAAATACAGAATCATGGAGTATCTATACACAGAATCATGCAGTATCTAAATACAGAATCATGGAGTATCTATATACAGAATCATGCTGTGTGTAAGTACAGAATCATGGAGAATCTAAATATAGAATCAGGGAGTATCAATGGAGCATCTTTACAGATTCATGGAACATTCAAATAAAAGTGAAACCCCGTTTTTCTAGTTGTCCCACTTTGTCCCTATTAGTAAACGACTGGAATTCTCCCATTATTTACGAGCAAAATTTTAGAAGCTTATGAGGTCAGTAGCCAGCACCTGAAACTTCGTATTTGGCTCGTAGAATGACGAGTCTGCACCATGCAGGGCAGGAGACAGCCTCGGATATTTAACTTCAGGGTCATTCGGTCTTTAAATTTCATTTTCGAGTCGCTAACCCTTACAACGAAAGTGAATTAATTGTCAGGCTATATTTAGACTCTGCTAGCGTACGGCTACCATGGGATTCAGACTCAAGGCAGCAAAAAATGCTAATTGAATACCTCGCGCATGTCAATACCAGCTATGCATCACTGCATTGTCTAAATTAACATTAATCTCGTCACTAATAAAAATGTAGTTTAATTAAAATAAATCAAAAAGAACCTAAACTCGTTGAATGATGACTTGATCAAAAGCAATTACTTGTTAAAAATAAACTAAAATAACTAAAAGTTAAAAGATAAGGTTAATGAAGAAAGCTAAAAATTACGAAAAAAAGGAGAACGGGAATGAAAAAAGTTGGTCTTTTCAAAACAAAACTTATTTCATTTCAACAAAAAGAAGGCCTGCTTAACACTCAGCTTAGGACCTCACATTTTCACTCGGGGAGTGCTAATTCCCAGCGATACAATAGTTGTTTTTACCTTAGGGGAATAAAACTGAACTATTTTCACAATTTTTGGAAGGCTCGCGCTAGGTTAGCTACAAGTTGACAACAGCGGAATGTGTATCGACATTGAGCGATGATGAAACTGCAGTGCACAAATTTATCATTAACGGGACGTTCCCAAATATGCACACGGTTTACAGTGCACAGACTGACAGCTAGTGCTCTACCCAGGCTTCCAAGGTCTCTCAACAAATTTAAATATTTCATGGTACTACCCTCCACACAACGTTTTATACAACTGAAGCGCACAAACCACGTCAAAACCGACGGACCATTTATTCATCAATTGTCTTGCAAGTCATCCTCAACAATGAGTATCATAATACATGGCTTCAAAATCAACAAAGAGCACCATAATATATAGCATTATCGTTTTCAAAGAGTATCATAATATATTGCTGTACAGTCAACAAAGAGTATCGTTATACATGGCTTCATAGCTTAAATAAATCCCGATCAGCACTGAATGCGAGTGGACAGGAGTAAGTAGGTGCGCCGGGTTCGCCAAGTACATTTCAGGGGCAGCGTCAGACAACAAAGGAGGAGGAGGACATGTGTGGCCAGACGCGGGCCTCGTGGGAAGTGAAGCGATCGATGCCTGCAGACAAGGCAGAGGCTGACTACCTTACGTCGCCCATAATGTCGCCTTTATGCGTGATCAGAGCGATAGCGCATCGCTCCCCAAATAAGACGCTAAGAAAACAACAGTGACTATCGATAAGTGGACACTGAATACCCGAACTCAACTTTAATTAATTCAGTGAAGAGGCATCTCCGAAAATGGGTTCGAAAGACAGATTAGGTTTCGACGCAAATCTATTGCAGGTTGATAATCACCAACTGCGTTTGAAGGTTACAATAATCAGAGCTTTGATCAGCTACGTTTGGAGTTGCTCGGTATGGATCATTTTTCGTAACCAGATAAGCGGCTTTGTAGAATGGCAGATTGATTACCTTCATTTTGAAATATTACCCAATTCCCAAGAGAGAAGGATACTTTAATGCGATCAAAGACTTTCTTATCTCATTCAATGGCTCGTATATTATCTTCTCGAAGTTCGCTTGAACATCAAACGAATTTGTCCACGCGCGAAGTCCCTCAGTGGGATCAAGATTTCATGAGCATAGCCAAATTAGAAATTTGCCACAGTTAAAAAAAATTAAATTTCGTGTCAATTGGAGTCACTGAGCAATAGATCAAAGAGCACTCATGACTTACGTCGATTAAACTTGCTTTAAAATTAGAAATGTAGTTGCGCGACAACACTCGAGAGATCAGAACACTAACTCATGTTCTTGCGTTCGATGACGAACAAAGAAATTCCGAAGTTCACAGAGGTTAAGAATCATTCAAGAACGGCTAATGATTGCTGCCCTAAGCCCGCTGGGCTGCTGGAGATTGATCTGTTGCATTAGTTGATTAATTCCTAGCTAAAAGCCGAGAGAGACGTGGGCGCGAGCAGACCCATGGGCGGGTGCCAGACTGGAGCCCAAATCTCCGTGCAAAAACACGACCATTTAATTCCTGGCAATACGACGAGTGGGAAGACGAAGCAGGGTTGTCTGCATGGCCTTCATTCAGGCTTAAATTTTTAACATGAGGTGGTTTTTTAAACAAAATTGGACATTTTGACCGCATATTAAAGCCCAGCAATGTTGACACGCTGAGTACGTTCCAAGATCATCTTTTTCAAATGCCCTTAGCTTTAGGATTGTGGCCAATAAAATGGCTAAGCTGGGATACCTGAGACAAAGCCTCTTCCAGGCGTCGATGCTGTCCAGGGCGTCTGTCTGCCCCGACCGACTTGGCGACATACTTGAGCACCAGCACAGCACGCACAAAGGTGGTAGGTGGACAAGGACAAATAATTGTATGAGTATCTCAGTAAAGGCGTGTGGCCCTATTGGTGCTACATAGCGTCCAAATTCTGCTCAACATATCCACGACAGAGGAAAATTTTTCATTGTATTAGTTAAAAATAACCTAGCCCCAACAAGGGCAATCTCAACAGAACAAAAAGAAGGAATCATTTAGTATTGACAGCAGAAAATAGGGAATCAATGCACAAAGTGTGTTTCCACGCAGGATACTTTGGACGTAGAAACAGCAAGTTAGTACGGTAAAGGAAGGAAAGATAAATAATAGAAAGGGAAGAAGGCATGAAAAAGGAAAAATGAAAAGTGGCCAAGAAATATAAACTTAACTATGTTAAACTTATTGGCTATCTTACGCACCTTCAGAGGACGAAGACAAGAAAAAAGGACATTGCAGCTACCTGTAACTAACTAGAGAAGCGTACAACCGCTGCAACACTCTTTCATCTTTAGATTTTTACAATGTCTCCGGTTTACAAGCTGCAAAATTGTTAACATTCATCAGACATGCGCCGTTTGTTGATGTCTAGTCTCTCTCAGATATTAACACGAAAGGAAATCATCAAAAATTTTACTAGTTGTAGCATGGGTGCTTCAAGAAGCGCGTATTCATTCATCAACGAAATGAAGAAAATTGGGCAAACTCGTACATAATGAATCCAATTTGCCACTTTAAGATGATCTTAGATCAGTAATTATCTTTACACTTGGAGTTTAAACAACATTTCCGCCAAGTTATAGCCATCACTCCTACGAAACTGGCAAAGATTTCATTCAGATGCTACCGCAGGAGAGCGAAATCTCTGCAGGTGCGCACATCTTGCTATTCAGCCGGTAAAAGAAGCAGCATAATCTTGAGGGAGATGAAGACGTGCATGAAGTGAGAAGGAGAAAGAAGCGGAAACGAAGATTCCAGTGCAAGAGGTTCACGGTCGGCCGGCCACACTTATGAAAATGCGTGAGAGGCAATCTTCACTCGCTCAACATTTTGAGGACGATCAAGAGTCGGTGCACCAAAGTTCCAGGTTCACTGAAATCTGAAACCTTTTCTCACGAAAATGTGTGAGAGGCAATCTTCACTCACTCAACGTTGTGTGGACGATCATGAGTCGGTGCACCAAAATTCCTGGCTCATTGAAATTTGAATTTGAAACCTTTCCTCACGCAAATGTGTGAGAGGCAATCTTCACTCACTCAACATTTTGTGGACGATCAAGAGTCGGAGCACCAAAATTCCAGGCTCATTGAAACTTGAATTTGAAACCTTTTCTCACGAAAATGTCAGAGAGGCAATCTTCACTCGCTCAACATTTTGCGTGCGATCAAGAATAGGTATAGCAAAATTCCAAGCTCACTGAAATTTAAATTCTTCACACGTTTGTACCAGGTTTCCTGGAACTCGGCAGGAAGACAGCTGCAAATTGCCTACTGCGGCTCCGTCTCCCCAGAATTCGGAGAAACACTGCGAAGCCGCACACGAATGCTAAGTTATTTGAAGCGGAGTTTGAGATAGGCCCTAAAATTGAAGTATATAAAGATGAAGAGAGGAATAATTTTCCCGACAGCATGTAATTTCTATACATGATTTTATGATCGTGAAAAGGTACACAAGTACTCGAACATCAGACGCAATAGAGACAAGCGCAACTTCTAGCCACATTTTAAAGCAGTAAACTTGAACTCAACAAGACAAAAATAAAATTACTCTTGCATGCGGTATGCCCCTATCCAGTTGCAATCGGAAACAAAACACGCTAACTGTTCGATGTCCGAAGTTTGATAGCCGACCGACTGTAGAACCGAGGAAGGGATTCACATTTTGTTTTGACCAAAAAAGAAAACGAATCAAATTTAACTTTAGATTAGTAAAGTGAGATATGGCTCGTAAGTAAACTGCTTTTTTTTCACTGGTGTACTCTGTAGCCTCAGTATACCGCAAATCAAAGGAGTTTAGAGGGAAATGTTTGAACCAAAAAAATATTTTGCATTTTTGTCATTCAGGTATTCGTTCACCTAGCTTTCTGCGGTATATATTTTCATCATGCAAGATTAAATAACGGGACGTGAACCCAAATTGAAGATGTTCTCAATAACAGCCTTTGATGAAATGAAAACGTACTATGGGGCTCTACTCTGACACGTTGCAAAGAAAATAAATTTAAATTTTTCACAGAACGATAATTGTCAGCAAAATATTACTCGATACCACGAAAGAAGCCATCTCCAATAACATCGAACCTCATCATCAACATGCACAACTCCGTTCTACCAAAACCAGTGAAACGACTCATAACTCCCAGCACATCGAACCCAAAGCTTTCACCAGCCATTGAAGCATCATTTCACTACTAACAACTCGCGTTATTTAACTCAGTAGACAACACGCGACCAAGACACCAAGACCGGGAAATCCCCCAACCAAGCAGAAGCATCAGATTTACTATTCTGAGAGCAAGCGATGGGGCGCCGTACCATGCAGTAATCGGGTTCAACATGAGGCCGAGGCTCGACAACCTTGGGAGCCGCGTCCATGCATGAAATCGTTTTTTACGCGGCTGCCAGGGCTGAAGTGGCGGCCGACCCTTACCTATATCCAGCGCCCCCTAACCCAGCGCAACACACAACTGATCGGGGGCTCAGGTGACCTCTGAAACTGGTGCATCTCCTTACAGAGGAGCTGGTGCTCCGCCGTGCACGACGTAAGAATGAACACCATTTTGAGATGTGCATCGCCGCACAAAGGAGCAACTTGTCCGACGCAAGAATTAGGAGCGAAAACGTACTTCTTCAAGGAGAGTCTTCTACACGCATGCAAATGCGTGCACGAAGTTGGGCGAGCTATATCGGTTTTTGTGAGAGAAACTTGCGAAGTAATATACTTAATATGCACCAAAAACTTTTAAAGGAAGACATGTAATAATCATTTATTTGCAGGAAAATTAAAGAAAGAGCGCCCTAGAAAAAATGAAAGAAAGAGCGTCCTAGGAAAAATAGAGGAAAGCTAACCTGAAACGGCTCGCCGAGAGCTAGCATGATCGAACACAAAATCAGGAGAAGAAGAATATTGCACTGGAGAAGAATAACGTGCACATTATTTCACCAAGAAATTAATCAAATAACACAGAGATGAATATAGCTGTATTCAACCTCATCTCAAATGAACTCAACTAAAGAATAACGATTCCACCACGAACTATGTAAGAGTTGTGCGAAATTGACATTCTTTAAAGGAGACGACAAATTAACTGCCGGTGTCAGCATCACGTAAAGCTCAAAACATGAAATTTTACCCAGTTTCAGTTCCCATAGGAAATTTGCACATCGAAATTTTTTGATTTTGATCGCGAAAATATGAGCAGGAAATTCCAAGTTTCTATGGTGAACTTAAGGGAAAATCTGGATTTCATGCCATTCAAGCCTCAATTTATACGTAAATAATTCGTCAGAAATTCTTTAAATCTTATCACAGTCTCAGCAGATTTGAAACACTGATCGGGAAACATAAGTCAGAGCGTTTCAGGAAAGATGAGATTATTTGTTAGTTTAAGCCTTCTAACCGTACAAAGGGCATTACAAATAGAGGTAAGAGGAAGGCACCATTTAGTATGGACTGAAGGAAATGCGGAATCTATGCACAAGGTGCATAGGAACAGTAAGGTGAGAAAGGAATATATGAAATAAGATAAAAGTTAAACACGGAATAGTAGGTGCCGAAAAACAGAACAGCAGCATACCGAAAAAAAGATGGTTCGTAACAAAATAACAAATTATTTTATTTCAACAAAAAGAACCTAACCTAACTGAGGACCTAACATATTCCCCAGATACAATAGTTGCATCTCTTGACGGTCAGCGCATCAGGACAAAGTAAGGTGAATTTAGGCAATTTAGACATCAAAACGTTAGGTAGGGTTGGAGATCTGAATACCGATTATCCATTATCGGCCAAAAATGAAGGTATTGACCGCCAAACAATATTTTTCCAGCACAAATTGTTGGTTTGAAGCATTGATTGATACTGAACAAGAGCAGTGAGATCATCCCACAAGCAACACTACAATCTGGCATCATTGTTGTGGCACTGGCGATGATTGGCTAGATACCAACATCATCAAAGCGCTTATTTTGAAAAATAAAACCTAACTTAGCGTCTAAATGTGGCAGATTGAGAGAGATATTCCTTTCTCAATCGGTGGACTCACAAAAGTTTAAATATATCGGAGTATGCAGATCGCTTTTTTTTTGGTGCACTTCCAGACGCATCATCTCGGATCGAATTGCGTAACCATTGAGTGAGACGGTTAAAACGTTCTCACGTACTGACGGTGACGAATGCAAGACAGAGTGAGTGAGATTTGATCGCGTTCCGTCAGTACAGAACCACAGACCGCATCAATTATTGCCTCACCTAAGCAAACGAAGTTGCAAAGGATGAAAACCACGAGAGTCAGTCAGAGGTGGTCACTGGGGTTAAGAAGGAATGTGTACCGACAGCAGAAAAACGCGATTAAGACATCGTCAGAGCTAAGGCCTTAAGATCCGTTCTGGATCCACGTCACTTGGGTAGTCACCGGCGTGACCTCGGATGCGAGAAAACTGATAAGCTTTTTATTCTCTTGAAGCCCCTCTCTCTCAGAACAACCTTCTTTATAAGAGTGAGGCGAAAACACCAGATATTGTTCGTCAACAAAGCACTTGCACACAAGAATAGAAAGCACACAAGATAGAGCAAGCACAAATATCGTGATATTCGAACCCTATCAGGAGAAAGTACCAAGTTTCTCCCACCGAAACACCCTCCGCTTGAACTAGAACGAGGCGCCAACGCAACGCTCTGGAGTACACAAAAGAAGTACGGTCGCCCTCATGCAGCGGTCGGGAGAGGATGGAAAGCACACAGGTCGGAGCAAGAACCCCCGGAGCTCCGTCAAACCGGTACCACTACAAAGATGACCTTTGCAATGGCTTCATCGCACACAGCGAGCGTCGAGCGCCAGAGCAGGAGGGACTCGAAGATCCCATCCATCTTTCGAGAGTCCTCTTCTCAGCTCAACTTTTAACGAATGCCACTGCGGTTCTTCCTCGGTATCCAAGTACTAAATTTGGTTTAATTTTTTGGATAGCTAAAATTCTTCCTGATATTGGGAGTGTGATCCGCGAATCGCTCGCAAACATCTCCTGAACATTTGCAAGGACTCAAAATTTATTTTCTTTGATTTCACACATCGATTTTCAAAATTTAGTTTAAAAAACACGGTATGCGCTTTTGGACTCTTCAAATTTAATTTCAAGATCGAGTACTCTCCAGCGAGAATTTCTGAACTCATTTCAAGAATTGAAAATTCACCTTAAAAGATTTCTACTTTAATAACAAAATTTGTAACTTTAAAAATTTGAAATTACATGAGAAAATATTCAATTGGACAAAATGTTTCACGTTTACGCAGATAATTTGGTTACCCATACACTTTTTCAAGCATTTGTAAATCCCAGGTGAAGAACTTTTCAAAACTGGGAAGTTACATGTAAGAATGCAGAATATATTCAAATCACGGAATTCATCGCCAGAATACGCAATTCAATGTTTCGTGCCAGCAGTTAGTCAATTGGAATAAAAATAATCGCAAGAACCTGAAACTCGTCCAAAGTTTGAAATTCCCTACAAGGAAACCAGAGTTCATCGCCTAGAATATGAGAGATACTACAAGAAATGTAGAATTCATCGCCAGACATAAAAAATTAATAACCAGGAAACAAAAACTAATGCCCAAGAATGTGAAATTTACCGCCAATAATTTGCAATTAGAGACCAAGAGTAAGGAATTATTTTCCAACGATCAAAAATTTGCAGTTCACAACCACGAATCAGAAGTTCATTACGAGAGACCTGGAATTCCTCATCAGGAACCTAACATTCTCAACCTTTCCTCTAACATTGACCCCCTCGGCTTTATGTGTGAAGTGCATAACGCCGAAATTTACCTCAACCAGGGATAAATTTACCCCTGGTTGAGAACCTCTGTCCTATGCAATCCCAAAGACCGCTGTCAGGCAATCCTTCTCAAGGGCTTTCAGTACGATGATCAACGAATAAGAGTAAAACAGAAAATTCACGGAGATGCAGGTGTAATAAGCTTTCTCCAGCAAGCGTCAAGTGACGGCCCCATTTAAAACCACGAAGTTAAGCGTTTCGTGCGCTTCTCGGGTGTTCCGATGGCGGCAGGCAGCAGCGCGCGGGGTGCCGCCTGCTCCGCGGTAACGGTGCGGTAACGGATGCTTGGAAGTCATCCGCACCCTCCGCACTGCTATTGAGGCCATGCTCTAAACTCGAGTATGTCTATTTCACAGAGTACTGAACCAAGTTAAAAATATTTTAGGGGTACTCAAGTATGTCTTTATTAGAGTGCTGAACCATATTCAAAATATTTCAGAGGTACTCAAGTGTGTTTTTCTAAGAGTACTGAACCAAGTCAAAAATATTTCAGAGGTACTCAAGCGTGTCTTTATTAGAGTACTGAACTAAGTTGAAAATATTTCAGGGGTACTCAAGTATGTCTTTGTTAGAGTACTGAACTAAGTTGAAAATATTTCAGGGGTACTCAAGTATGTCTTTGTTAGAGTACTGAACCACGTTAAAATGTTTCAGAGGAACGCAATGATGAAGCACACAGCACGTGTTTGAATGAGATTAAAGTCCAGATATTTGAAATAAGCCATTACATTTCAACAGCAATTAAATTAAAAGGAATTCACTATGATTTTCTTTACAAATTTCTTACTCGTGTATTCTTACTTGCAGGTGACTAGTGAACAGCTCAAACAATTATAATTTCTTTTAATTGTTTCGAAAGGCCAACTACACTGTTAAATTTCTTGAAGGAAATATGGAAGTGTGAAAAACCAAAACCTCAGTGAAAAGCCGAACTTTCCGAGGTATGGTGTCCAACAGAGGGTAGGCATCATACTAACGCCTAACGCTCTGCGTCAACTTTCCTTTGAAACTTTCCAGAGAATCAATTTCTATTCAAAAATAACCAACCACTACCACTGCAAACACAAAAGACGCATGCTAAAAAGACAGCGAAATGATACCTAACTCTGTTCTACATTCTACATAGAACAAGATTTCGAAAAGGACTACGGTTGTAATGCAAAAAAGTGTTGAACGAAAATTAGAATACACAATGGAAGATTGACAATTGGTTAATGTATCACCTTGATGTATCGTTTTCTTCATCATTTTTGAAGAATGATTTACTACTGCTGACAGTCCTTGAATTGAATGACCGTGTACATTTCAAGACAATTATGGAGGAAACACAACATACGGTCCTTAACTAACATCTCCGGATGTTCATGGAGAATTAGAAAGTAACGGAATAATCAGCATATTACCTAGGAGGTAAAAGCGTTAATTTCCCTACAGTAACGACGCTCTCACGAGCAAGAAAAAAAGCTCGTTCAACGTCCGCTCCCCCATTGCCCAGGACACGTTTCCCAAGACCTTGTATCTCGATTGAATAACTGCTTCAACGCACAAATAGATCGAATGTTGCGGAAATCATTTGCTACTGTTGATCACGGTATGTTTAACATGAGACAAACAAGCTACCATTCGTGTGACTTTTGTTCTGGATAAAAATCACGCTTTTTTGCAATTTTTAAGATTTGCCTACACGATAAAACCTCTTCGCGTATTTTAAAACTTACAAAAAAGTTTGATTAAAACTTCAGTAAATCAGACGCTTATGTATAATTCGGATGAACACCTTTTTCCAAAAAATTAGAAAGGTTGAAGCAAGTATCTGCCAATCATGATTTCCCTCAAAATTTTACAGATACCATCATTCAGAAACAGCTCTGCTAATGACCATCAAACTATTATACGGGAGAAGCCAAGTATTGGGTGAATTAAAATCACCATTATTTTTACACATGACATTCAGACTACGTGAAGCTTTGCTGTGATTATTGATAGAGGCCGCGTCAGATGAATCACGTACTAAAAAGGAATTTTTTGTAATACATTTTTAAAGATTGGACGAACACTGAAAGGTCTAATCAACAAGGCCAATGAGAAGAAGATTAGATAAATTAATTTAACCCTCCCAACCATTAAAAAGGTGTTCTCGAGAAAGAAGGAGGAGGGCACCATATACTATGTGGAATGAAGGGAATGGGGAATCCATACACGAGGCGTGCCTCCACACCTAGAGCATTAAAACGGCAAGATTCAAAGAAATTTCTGAAACCAGATGAAAGTTGAAAAAAGTAATAGTTGCTGAAAGATAACAACAGTGAACCGAGAAAAATACATCGTAACAAAACAAAAACTATGTTATTCCAACAAAAAGGAGGCTGATCTAATGTTCTGTTCGGGACCTCGCACCTTTCTCCTAAAAGCGCATCTTTCTCTTAAAAATAGATACAATAGTTGTACCTTTCCGAGGGGAAGGCGAACGTCTGAGGTAGATTTACAATGAAGTTTCTGAAACGACAGCCTTTGAGACATGCTCAGTAACGCAAGTTACTGAGATATTTACTGAGATATTTCCTGATATTTTCAGCCCGATGATGATGTTTTAACATCGAAACGTTGCGTTTTATAGACTTCATAGGTAGTACATTTTAACTATTGACAGTGTTCCAATAAAGAAATGTTGAGTGATTTTGTTCGCAATTTTTCACATAATGAGCTCCAACTGTTTCGTAAAGTTGAGAAATTATAATAGAAGCAAGTACCAAACATGAAACTCTTGAATAAGTTTCGAAAAGCTGATAATGTAACAAAAATAACTCAACTTTCACCTAAGTTCAGTTTTGGGAAACATCTTGCGTATGATCGAAGATAAAAAAAAAAACAAATTTCAACGTTGTATCTACAACGAAATTCATTCCACGAATGACAAAGTAGAAACACTTTGTCCAGTTCCAGAAGTGATTGTACAGAAAATGAATCACATCATCGTCTAAAAATAAATGAAGAAAAATGAAGAAGATGATATATGTATTCTGCCACAATTGCATCAGACAAATTTCAATTACTTTCATTTGCCCTCTCTAATATTGGCACATCTAATGGAATAACGATGATTGCACCACTTAGTTTATTCACCGTCAAGATGACATGATAATGTGCTGCCATGTATAATACAATCACACTTTTGATAAAGACGAGATAATTTCAGATGAAGAAAGTGTGTCGCTCAGACGACCGGTGAATGTGCATGGAAAAGCCATCACGCGTTGCGTGACTGCAGCACGAGCGTCAAATCGAGAGCACTTGAGGGAATTTCCGAACAAAAACTCGGCACACAAACGAGGTTGCTGCTAATCTACGATATGAAGTATAATTATCGGTGTTATAACAATGAACAGGGGCAAGAGCGAAAGTTTCCTTTGATGTGAAGTGACGCAATGGATTCTTTTCTTTATCAGCTGATACGAAGAGGTTCACTGTCGGGATGACGTAGTTCCGTAGCAAAAACAATGCCTTCATTTGTACACAGTGCCTTGACTGACGTGTCTCTACAAGGCGACATCCACAAGGTGTCGGAGGCAATACTAAATAAAGATGAACATGAATTGTATAAATTAGGAAATAAACATATTCGTATTATACCTTCATTCATTTATGGCATCTTATCTGATGTGTCTGTAGAAGGCGATTTCTACAAGATGTCGTAAGAAATTTAAAATACAGAAAATCGTTAATTGCATAAATCAGTATATAATAAATGATCACTCGGTGGCATTAAGAAGGAGATGCCTACTAAACAGAATAAGATCAAGAACCATTTAGCTTTCAACACAGTCAATTACTATCATCCACGGATAGAATTATAAAATAAACAATTTAAGATTGAAGATAACATGCTCTTTCAAAAGCCGCTTGATTAGGCATAGCGTGTGCCATCTCTTGATCAGCGAGTTGATTTGTTCGTCAATGAAGAACAAGCATCCGGATTTGGTCATTAGTTTTACCAAAGTATTTTTAGATTGAATGTAAACAATTAGTTATTTTTGATCAGTTTCACAAAGTTGCCTGTTTTCTTGACCTATTATGACCTACGGGTGACGTGTAATCATAAGTGAGAAATAAAAGTAGGTTACACAAAGCAGGTTAAGAAGGATATGAGTATAACACTGGGCATAATTTTCTACTCTTATACCGAGTATAAAACGAAGTACGTAGAAACTTTTGTTGCTATGAAATTTTAAGCGAATATACACATCACTGTTTCAAGTTTAGCAGCAACGAAGTTCCGTATACGCCATATTTCACGGTACACATTTTGCCTCCAACAAAACCAAATTTCAATGAAGCCTTCTGTATTGTATGAATGCAAAATCTAAAAGAAATAGATTAAAATTAATACGTTATGATTATGGTTGCCCATACAAAAACAAACGACTCACTAATAAGAGAAATTTTCCGGGTGAAATAAAAAAGCCGGTTATGAAATTTCGCAGAATCGCGGTCGTTACACCGGTACACAAACTCTCTACAGAGAAAGGATTACATCTCATGAGTTGCAAGCGCTGGTGAACGGTACAGCGCTGTGGGGTGATGTCATATACCAGCGTGACTTGAGATATTTTTATTTCTCGTCGCAACTTCAACAGCTGAAAAACATGGTCAAATACAGTTCGTATTAAGTGGCGAGTCCGTCTTAAAAATTCCTCTTATTGGAATTTAAGTGTTCAGACTCATTGAATGATATATTGGCTAGGGTGAAGTGAACAGTACTGTGGCCAATAAATTTTACAGTCATTTTCTAAGGCATACGTTAGAACCGAAGAAATTGACAACTAATTTAATATTTCTCAAAAGATAACAAGCAAGCTACCAAATAATTCGGCACCTACACACAACCTTCTAACGAAAATAATCATGGAAACTCGAGAGCCAATTTATCAAAACCAGTAAACGGGCATATGTACTCGAGACCCAGCAATACGAGTAGCACCCTGAGGTTAGAGATCGGTTTCAAGAACACTGGAGTGCGTCCATAATGAAAATAAGGAGGAAAACTCAACATCCAATACTTCTGAACCGTAAACGGGATGTGTACTTCAGACCCAGCCATACGAGTAGCACCCTGAGGTAGAGATCGGCCGCGCGAACGCGCAGGTCCGGGTGCGAGCGTCAGCCGGTGAAGTATAGGAGGCCTTCGTGTTCTAGAAATGCCATCTGGCGTCCTCAAGAAACTCGTGCCAAATACGGGTACACTGCACGGCTACCGGTCACGTGAAACAAGAATTGTTCACGCATAACGCGGAATTTGAAATGTATTCCATTTTCTCAACAAAAAAATTGTGCGAGGTGCTGTCGATGGAAAAACGAGGGAATAAATTTGTGCATGATGTACATGCATACATTGGATGATCATTTCATAAAAATGTGTGAGACCATAAAACTCTTCCCCCTCAATCAAAAATACTCGAAGACAAAACTAAATTTTAAGTAACTGAATAGAAAAAATACAAGAAAGAAAAGACGAAAATTAGAAACGTAATCTTACCTGAGACGATATTATGGAAGTGGACGAAGCTAGAGATGAAATCGAGCCGTACTGATCCCTCGTCCCTGATGTCAAGGACGTCACAGATCCATAATGTCCACTAGCGGATCCGTCATCGGACACGGTCGAGTCCACGGAAATCATACGAGGATGCGATGAAATACTCGAGCTCCGACCTTCGAACGCCTTCGTGATGTCAGAAACTTTTGGAGGACCAGAGGTATTCGCACCAAATCGCGAACCAACAGTGACGAGGTGACTCGAAGTTCGAATTTTTGAAAATGCTTCCAAAACTTCTTTACTGACGGCCCTGGAAATGGAACCTTGGCCATCTAAAGAGTCGGAAGAACTACTAGCGGTAGTACCACTTTGGGTCAGATACGTCGTTTCAGGTTCCATGGCTTGTATATGTTCTGAACTGTTTTCTATAAGACTGGAAGGACGTGAAGGAATGTCAGAGGAGCTTGCATTCCCCTCCGATCGTCGTTCCCGCAAGCGAATTCCAGAATTTCCATACTCCGGCATCGAGAGTTTACGGTCTGGCACATCAGCCCGGACAATGAATAAGCTGTTTGGTCTGGGCTCCCGTGCACAAGGAGTAGGTTCCTCAACAGGCTTGTTCGATGATCCAAGAGGAGAGGTCAGTCTGGGAGATGATGAACCATCTTCTTCAACTTCTGCACGTTGTTTCCATCTCTCAGCAAGTGCTTTGAAGCCTTTTCCCCCAGTCAGGGGCGCATTTTTTGCGTTAAGTTTCTTTGCGTTTACCGTAGATCTTTGAAGAAGATCAGGTTTGTCAGAAGAGCGCAGCTTTCCAATTTTAGTCTCGAAATCATCGGAAGTGTTCCCGTACTTCATCTCAAGCTGAGCCCAACGATCGTCCGACAAAGTTTCCTTCGTTTCTGAAGTTAATCCATTCAAATGAACTTCAGCTAAAACATCAGATGGAATTTCAGACGAAGGCAAATCAGGCGGCAATTGTTCGAAGTCGTCAGAAACTTCATTGAGATAAGCTACTTTTATTTCAGATTCTTTGTACATGTCTCCCATGTTATCAATATAAATTTGTTCGGCACAAATTTGATGTACACCGTCGTCGTTCTGTGCAGTTGATTTTTCTTTCAAACTTTCTTCACTCTGCTGACGTCGAGCATCGCCTGCAGAAAGCCTCTTGTAACCAGGCCGAGCCGTGCTATCTCGCAAGTCTGTTTCGAGGCGATGAGCAAAGTTCTGGTCCGTTTTCAAAACAGACTTGCGCGTCAGCTCGGGAGTGGAATGTTCATCGCTGCTACGTCCGGAACTGCACTTAGCAGATTTAATGACGTTTCTACGGTTTTCAGCTTCAATGGTTCCTGTTTTCAGCACTCTTTTCGGATCCAATTCATCTATAGAGCATTGCGGAGAATGACGAATTCTCGCTTGAACTCTTGCAGCCCTCGTTTCATCATGATCAGAGCCATCGGGCAAAGGGGAGGCAGGAGGCGTCATGCCTTGAGAAAAGCTGGAAAGAGTTGAGCTCACTGCTGAATCATTGTCACTGTCTTCTGAGCGATTTAGCCTCGAGTCACCGTACGACTTCGAAGCTGAGTTAGTCTTACTACTATTCTGTTTGCAATCCATTTCGAAACTCAGGTCGGAATTAGGCGTAATCATACCGTCACTGGACCTCATTGGAGACGCAATACTATCAGCCGCAGGAGAGCAACTTCTGGTGTTTCTGCAGCTCACTGGGGGAAGGGAATCCGGCCTGTTCAGAGGGCTAACTTTGCGCTTGATAACAGGCGAGTACTTTGAGACAGTGCTTGAAGAAATGTGACTTCTCCACGACTGAGCACTGATCGTGGAACTTTGTTTACTGATGTTAGACTCGCATGATTCAATGCTAGATATCGAGTCAGTTTTGTAGAGCTTTTGGGCCCTGCTGGCATCTCGTGGAAGAGATAGAGTTTTTTGAACCACAGAAACAGGAGAAGTTGTAGGCAAAGGTGGTGGTGAACTTCCGATACGTGGAAGGTCTATTGGAGGTTTTGAGTAAGTTTCGCTCGAGTTTGATTCAGGAATGACAAGGCCTCGTAATTTGCTTAAGCTTTTGCGTCGCAATTCGATCATATTTGTTACAGAACAGCGCCGATCCCTGTCCTTTTCTTCCAGTTTTTCATGCGGTCGCTCAAAAGTACCCACGCTGTGGCGCTTGCCGTGATGTGTTCTCTCGATATCAACAAGACTCTGAGATCTGAGGTGAAGCCCGAGTTCACCTCCAACTTTGTCGTCGATACGACTTTGTTTTGGAGGAGAGCGCTCTTTGTCTCTCCCGTTGCGGCACACATCAACTTCAGAGGCGGCAGGCTTAACTCTCGGCCCACTTTCCTGGCTGATGCTGGAGCTCACGTTGATCATGGAGCTGAAGGTGTTCGTTTTAGATAAGCTGGGTCTGGGAGAGCCTCCTTGTGAGCTGATATCGGTTTCCGAGTACCCTCGCATTCCTCCTTCAATAATGTCAGCACTATCTTCGAGAGGATCAGCTCCATCTTGTTGTTTCGCTCGCTTGTTCTGGGAGAACATGGCTATTTTATCTCTAACACTTTTCTCGCTCTTCTCGTCCTGACGTCGCCACCTAGATGAGAGAGACGACGTACGTGTAAGCGACGTGGACCCACCAGTGGACGATGTGCATGTTGGGACAGAGGCAGGATCTCTACCATCCCTAGACCTGGATCGAGAGTGCGTTCGTGACGAAGAAAATCTGGCAGACTTGTCAGAGGAGGAGTCTGCATATGACGCTGGAAATTCGTGTCCGTCAGGAGGGAGTCTGGAATGCGTCGGAGGAGAGGGAGCGGGAGGCAGTCGCCGGTCAAACACTACGCCGGCACCGGTGCCTGGAAAAATAAAAATCATCACATTTACAAACGGAAGAAAATGACGAAAAATATCAAGCTCTGGTTAAGAATTAAGTACTGCGGTCAACGAAAATGGCAACAAAATAGCATTAACCTACTCACGTTAAATACATGAGATTCCATTCTTGTTCTCAACATACGAGCACTACTACTACTGCTAAAAGAAATCATAACCTCTGATCTGAGAATCAGCTTCCGTTCAGAAGGCGGTTAGAAGAGAAAATTTCAGGAACACATTCAAAACTCAGACGGATGCAAAAAGAATGGAAATTAAAGGCGCTCACGCGTGGGTATATTCCTGTACTCATTCACTTCATGAGAGAACAAGGTACCATTTCCCACCACTACTGTGATTAGTGTTAATAAAAGCACATAGTCTGATGAAACTGAAGAATAAACAAGTAAACGAGTTCGTTCGTAATACATCATTGGTTATAAACTAATTTAACAAATCAGATGATAAATTTCTTAGTTATAATCAAAATTCTCTATTAATAATAAATGAGTAATTTTATCTCAATTTGTGTGGCATTGAAAAATAAATAAATCGCGTAAGAACGCGAAAAATCACGACTTCCAAACACTCGCATGCATGATGAACGAAGAAAAGACAACATTTGGACACCTGCACATAAAAGCATACGTTACGCACACAAAATCTGGAAAACACTCGAGATACGCAAAAAAGATGGCAGGAGAACCTGATATTTCATTTCGGATAACGTAAAAAATAGGCACTTGAAAAATTTAATTTCGGGTTTCGAACAATAATTTCAGCGCAGAAAAAATTACGTACATGGCTGAATCTTGAAAACTGTGCACCAAGTCTCTGCAGATAAAAAACAATAGAACTAACAGCACAGTCGCGGAGAACAGTCGTGAGGAAACGCGATAGAACGTTCAACTCGGAGAAAATGGACAGGACTGAGAGAAGTGTCACTGACTCTATCGGTACGTTGGTGACCAGTCGATGAATGTCGGCTATAAAAAGGAGACCAATCAGATAATTCTAATCTGTTATCAAGCAGCACAACTGACGCGCAATGGATATGATTGCAAGAACATGACATATTTCATGAAGCTCGTAAACAACTCACAAAGTGAATTATTTTTTCGAGTAGACATTCATAACACATGAAGTTCCGCGCCCTAGCTGACCGTGCGAATTGTTCTCACGGAAACGAAACAGGTTAACTGTTACGAGGGAAATAAACTAAGATCGCCATGGGATTGTCCTTCGTGATCAACGAACCAACCGAGAACTGTGAAGCTGCTCCACAGGCAATGCAGCAAAATTTATTGAAGCGAACCAAATTTAGAACGGGAGGCAACTGATATTTAAATGATTTAGAACCAGTGACGGCGAACAAAAATTCTTCTACAACATAGGAGGGGCAAGTGGAGAGGGATAATAACGTAACGAGGTCGAGTTGATTACTTAGAGAGAGAACCTGTAGCTATCATTAAATATAATGGACATTGCACATCATTATTAGATTCGTTAAAGTGGATAATGCGTGGCAGGCGGCCGCAAGCTCAATGTAAAGCGAGTTACTGAGGGCGCAACGAGTCCAGAACGGAACAATAAAAACGACAAACAAAGGCTGAATTAGAGTACATTTCACCTAAGCGTCTCTTTAAGTGATATACACATTCACTCAAGATCAGTAGGTGTTACACACGTTCACTCAAGATCAATAAGTGTTACACACATTCACTCAAGATCAATAAGTGTTACACACATTCACTCAAGATCAATAAGTGATACACACATTCACTCAAGATCAATAAGTGATACACACATTCACTCAAGATCAATAAGTGTTACACACGTTCACTCAAGATCAATAAGTGTTACACACGTTCACTCAAGATCAATGAGTGATACACACATTCACTCAAGATCAATAAGTGACACACATTCACTCAAGATCAATAAGTGATACACACATTCACTCAAGATCAATTAGTGATACACACATTCACTCAAGATCAATAAGTGTTACACACATTCACTGAAGATCAATAAGTGATACACACATTCACTCAAGATCAATAAGTGA
>JACJUY010004790.1:2955-20117 GCA_014220935.1 Platorchestia sp. MABIK
TTTTCGTTGGCGAGCAACATTGCTTCGTCTTGCCATTTCGAGTCGTTCATCCGATCGTCTTCGATGTATTTCTTGCTGTCGGAGTCTTGCTGCTTCTCTCTTCCGGTTGAACACATTTCTATCTTTAGTGGCTTCTTTTGCCGGAATTTTATTCTGAATTGTCGTCTATTATCTCTTCAAAGCTTTTCGAGAAAATCACAATTTCGAAAACAACAACTCAAGTTCCAAAATCTTGGGCCTTATACCCAGTGGTAGCCAGGTTACTGGTCGAACGAATTTAAAATATTTCTTTTTGCATTATCAATTAAAAATATCAAAGCAACATGATGAATTTCAACAGAGAAAGCTCCATAAAAAATTTCTATTCTAAAAATAAGCCGATTGCATATTGTGGATACCATTATCAAGAGGGGGTCACACGGACGGACGGACGGACGCGGCTACTTGCATAATAGTGATTTACGCAAGCTACTCAGAAAAATTGACATATGATTTATTCGAAAGCTTTAAAGAAAAATTTTATAAATTACGAGCCCTTACAGCTTCACTGATGAATTTTTATTTATGCAATAAAGATGACGTATTAATATTCTACCTTTATTTATTGCTCGAGAGATTTTTTTCTGTTCCGTAAAGTTTTGAGACTGTAACTTTTTATTCCCTACTGAATAATTGACTCAGTGCTTGTCAATGCTCAGAACTGGGCGAAAAGAGTGGTTAAGAAGGCCCAAAGCAATGATCTTCGTGGAATTTGAACAAAACTGTAAAAAAAGCAAAACTGAAGCTTCAATGGATGAAACGTCGAACATGAACATTAAATAGGAAAACGTTTCAGAGTTCAGTTCCATCATCAGTTCAAAAAAGTACAGATCAATGCCTGAAATAAAAGAAAAACAATATGTTGAAGACATCCATTAAAAGATGTCATGAAAACAAAATCATTTCGAAAAAAATAGAATCGACAAGATTGCTAACGCGTATGAACTGTCGGTATTGTTGGGGGCTGGTTTTCGTTTAAAAAATGTAACGACTTTGAAATTCTAGCATTCTAGAAGTTGTGGCAGAATCTCAGATTTTGAAGTCGGTAAAGAAAATCGGGAAGTTGCATTTTTCGGCGTGATTAAGTACTGCGGAGTGAGACGGGTGTGCTAATTAAGTCCCAGTACGGAAGCTTCAACCCCGATGCTCTGCCATTCTGATTCAAAAATTCCGTGACATCATGCCGACGTACGATAATGTGCACTGCACACAACTGTAACAATAAACCAGAGAGGCTCGCAAATCAATCGAAAGAAAATCTTCGTACTGAAAAAAAGAAGGCACCTTAAAATTATTAACACGAGCGACGCGTAACTGAAAGTTCTGAAAAGTGGTGGCTATACTGGCTTCGTTGTCGACCAGGATCTCGTACGTGAACTTTGACTGCATTGTGAGTGGCAGGAATGTACTGCGGCACATATCAGATTGTTGGAAAGTTTAGAGAGCGGAATGAAAGAGAGCGTAAAGTTTAGGCTTCAGATGTCTGTTTCGTTCATATGAAGAGTTGCCAGTAGAGTGGTTGTTATAATAGTGCTGCATGATGAAGGAGTGCTTAAAGGTGTTGGTCACTGAGGTGCTCTCGCTAGGCTTTATTTAAAACTTTGGAGAGTAGATACCAGGAAGGGAAGAAGAAAAACTTGGCCCTCGCCATTCCAGGGAGAGACAGCGCTTATCTTGCTCCTTAAAATAGGGCAAGTCGTTGGCGCAGAATTGACTCTGGCTATGCCAGGGGAAGACAGAGTTTGGTCTGCTCTTCAGAGCATGGTGAGCCTTTGGTGTCAATTAAATGCAATAAGTCTAAACCTGAAATTTCGACAATTGAACAGAGTAAGGTGAAAACTTGGAATCTCTGAAAGTGAAAAGCCAAATGGAGGCGAAAACTGCTCGGTAAAGCTTGCTTCTTTTGCCGGGATCGCTACAGAAATGGCAGTAGGGAAGCCTGCCCTGCCATTGGTTAGTTTGTAGATGGCATCATGGTGAACGATATTCGCGCGAGTAGGTCGCACTTCTGGCTACACAAGAGGTACCGGGCTGGAGTCTAGCTTTAAATTCTTTGATTTACGAGGGGTGGCGAATCGATATGGCATGTTTGAAAGAATAGTTTAAGCTCTGGTTGTAATGGCAAGTGGCAGAGCCTCTACAGCGGAACCCTAAACTTCTGTTTCTTCCATTTGGAAAGGAAACTAAATTGAATACCGGCTGATTATGAACTTTGGATAAATTAATGACAACGTAATAACATCGTTGATTCAAAACGAGCTTCAACACTTTAGCAAGCGCGATGCCGTTTTGTGGGGATTAGACGAGGCATTAAAAAAATTTTATTCCTTTAAAAATTTCTTCGTCTCCAAGATCAAGCGATGCTTCTGCAAGAACGCACAGGACATAAAGAAGGTGTCGCATAACTTTTTAGTGTTTGTTTATAAATAGTGGCTTTGTAAAATTACTGTTGTTTGATATGTGAGTAGATTTCCCTGAAACCTTGCAAAGATTACTGCAACACACCCGATGTGTTCTGACACACTCGTAAATTGTGTATATGCACAACCTCCAGAACGTACAATGACAAAATTCCCTCTAATACTTTATTCTAATAAATTCATATGGACACTGACTGTACTATTTGCATTTAAGACGCGCTGGGTTATGTGGTTCCGACGCAAGTCTGCATAACATACACATTTGTTTTAAAGGAAGAGAAACTTATTCTATTGAAAGTGAAATGAAATTGTAAACCGATGGTATTCGACTTATATTTTACTGAGAAAATCAGGATATCGGGGAACTAAATACGACTCAGTATTCGAGCTTGTGGAATACACTTGAGCAACACAGGACTCAAGCGATAACAAAAACAAAGGAGAGTATGGGCATGCAACGGCCACAACTGCGTCCAAGGCTGTACTGGCTTCGTACTCAAGGCCTATTTTATTAATTCACATCAGGCGCTGAAAGATGGGGCAACACTGCACAACAGGTCAACATCTCTCGCAGAGCAGCAAATGACGTAAGAAGTAACTCAGAAGAATACAAATTAGTGAAGAGTGAAATCAATTTATTATTACCTAATCTGTTACACACCGTCACACAGCGTCACGTTGAACATGGCCCAAGGTTACGAGCGGAGCACAGCTCCTAACTATTTGCAGCGAAATATTTTTATAGTATTAAATCATGAATATTTTAACCTCAATCACTGAGCAATCTAGCTTAAAATATTTTAAAAGCGTTCAAATTTTCATTGAAAGTTCACATTAATGTTCTGTCTGTCATGGAGAGGCGGACAAACTTTGAAAACCTGTTATTTGGTACTTCAAATACAAGAGACGGTTGGCCGCTTGTTTATCATATTAGGAGTGCTGAAAAAATTCCCAGCTGGAAAGTTAATCAATCCTACATACTGGACAGTTCTCCCACCTGGCGCAGTGTTGACCCTGGCTATTACAGAGGTAGACAGAGCTTGGTGTGCTCTTGAGAGGAGGGCGAGCCTATGGTGTCACTTAAATGCAATGAGTCTAAACCTGAAATGGTGACAATTGAACAGAGCTGTATAGGTTCGCCCGTCCTCGCCTTGAGTACATAAATAAATTATTTCATCTTATGAAATGAGAAGAGAGGATTTTTTCTGGTTCGAGCGCTGTGAAAGTAAACCCAAATTTTATCAAACTATCAGTGAAGAAAATGTTCATATATAAAGAAAATTTTCAATTTATACCGTAAGGAGAAAAGACGATATCATGAAAAAGAAAATATAACAAAGAAAAGCACACAAATCTTTACATTCAATAAGTACTTGAAAGGGTCTGAAACCTTAGCTCTTTAATAACATCAAACGGGCAAGGCTACCAAATATCTGAGCTAATAGTTTGTCAATAAAACATTCTCTTCAATCTACTTTGCATCCGCATCCTGGAGTGTTCGGATGTATAACTATACGTATATTACATAGATTGTACCACAATGGGATCAGTACAGTTGCATTAAATAGTTTTATCAGTAAGTGATGTAAATGATGCTGAAATTGTTGACAGAGTATTCTATTATCTGAGTGATTCAGGAAAAGGTGAGCGTTGTCCAATTCAAAATAATATTAAGATGTGTACAGGAAGAAGCAACTGACAAGAAGTAATATTTCATCATGGGTGCTAAGGCCGCTATCAACAAAAAATGACTTTATCTTCGTCCGCTCCCGATAGTATCGCTGAAGAGCGCATTCTTATCTTTATTAGCAAAGTGCTTGTTCCTATTTGTAGGAACAAAATTGGTTGAATTTTGTCAAATTTTTCTGTAAGCGGTACAGATCTCTGTGTATGGAATCTATTTTCTCCTTGAAATTTTTGTAGTAATTTTTGATCGTCATAGCCGTGTGTGTAGCGGACCTGACTCCGTGCGGGGAGACCCGGGTTCGAGTCTCGGCGCTGGTGGCGATTTTCTCTGTTGGGTCTAGGAGAAAAATTCTAAGCACAAGGCCCCACTCTCCCCAGGTGTCTGAAATGGGTACCGGTCTTGACCGGGGGAAAGCGTCATGGCGTCCTGGTGTTAGTTATAAGGCATTTGAAAAACCAATGTAAAAGGTGATATGTATCATGCTTCAATTGGAAATAAAGCATCCGTAGATGCCGATGTTTGTTTTGTTTGTTTGAACAGGTATCTTTCACTGGAATTTCAGGAAGAGTGTAAACAAACAGGGATATTCAACCGCTCAATTTTCGCTTAGAAAGGAATAATTCAACTATAATGATAAACATTCGTGTAGTGTTTAAATACAGGTTCTACAGCTTTTCTTGTAAAACGATTCAATTGACTTAACTCGTAACAGGTCGGCTGGGTGACTGCGCGGCCTCGGTATTTTTCCATATTTCCAATTCGTTTAAAATTTGGAAATATTCAAGGTGTAAAATCAATTCCCTTATACTTGTACTTTTAAAATTTCATCTACTATATTCAGTGTTGACTCTCAAAAGGAACACACGCGCGCTTAAAAGTGATGCACACCTCTCGCGACAGAATTTCAGCAGTGTGTGATGTGTTATTTATACAGCACGAAGTCAGAGGTGGGTAGCGTGTTGAGATCGTAGGAGTTGAAGGACGAGAGATTGAGTAGGAGCTGTACTTATGACAGATAAAAAAATATTTTCAAGCCTTACGCCATCTGGTTTCCATCACTCAACAATCAGAGGCTACAATCATTGTGAAAAAAATGAAATTATTTTTGATGCAGCAAAATTTGAAAATACGCTTACTTAAACAAACAAGACCAATGATATCGAACTTTTTTTACATCTAAGGTGGAACAATCCCATCTGTCAATGTTTCAATTATGAATGTTAACTCTCACTATTGTGACCGGTTGGAGTAAACTTTCAATTAGAATCGCCAATACTCAGGTTTCGAAGCTTAAAAATCTGACATATAGCATTTGCTCTTACTCAATTTTAAAATTGAATTATAACGTTCACGTAACCTGAAATGGATCAAATCATTAACAAAAATAAATGAAAAACGCTGTACAGGCAGTCAGGAAGTTCTGGGTTCTTATCGTCTCGACCATTTTGCCATACAGTGTGTGTATTTAATGTGATCAAAACAATTATAGAAGTAAGGATTTTTTCTGATTCGAGAATTGTGGAGGAAAATGCTAATTTCATCCAGCCATGTGTAAATAATAATTAAAAATTTAAATAAACCTCTTCGCATGTGAGAAAATCAGAGGCAAAAACAATTTATAGAAAGGCGTAAAAGATTTATGGGAAAAAACATGAAATTAATGCATAATCAGCGAGAAATCGAGTATTGTGGTATCATCATGGAGAGTTCCAATAGTCATTTTCTTTAATTATGCGATCTACACCTTATTTCATACATGAAATCGTTTTCTTATTTCCACGACCTCATATTGTTTTGCCGTTCTTTCTTCCACGAAGCGTTCTCAAACAGATACAGAAAAGAATTTCGAATTTTCAGATAAGACATACAGCAGTAGCAGGCGTATCAGAAGTGGCAGAACATGAGTGTGGGCTCTCATTAGACATCAATTTTATACGACGAAAATAGGTGATAAAGCACTTGATGAGAAATAACGATTACAATTTCTTGTTACTAATAATTTATCTTTTTCCCTTCAAAATCTAATACTGAGGGCGAAATTCTTCATAGAAATCCAATTCAAAAATCGAAGTCTACCTATGTAATTTAATAATAACAAATTTTTTTCATTTCAGAAAATCACACACTTTCAATTTTATTAAGTTTCATTTTTCTTACAAAACAGATGACAAAAAAAACGAAGTTATAAAACGAACCGTGGCAGCAACGGAACTGCGTTCCGTTTAAGAAAAATCGGAAGGGATGCTCGCACTTCCTTTCTTCAGGTTTGCAAAAATGTTCATCTTTAGCTTCCAGGGAAAAATGCAGCCTTGAAAAATAATGGAACAAATTGGATGAGACTCTTAGCATTTATGGAAACTAAATACATGAAAATTATATCATTGGCCATAGCCAGGATAAAAAAATTCCCTTTCATATTCATTGGAATAATCAGTAGGTAGCTATGAACGTAATTTCTAATTATCCAATAGCTGCTACAGAAGGGAAGGAACATCTGATTTAAATTAGGTATTCGATGGGCGCAAAAGAATTTTGCGTAGCCGAGAAGACGCCCTCATCTGGAGTCAGGATAGGACCCAGACCGGACACAGTTGCAGTGGCATTTATACTGGTTAGACACAAAATTATTAATTTACGAAATACAACCTGAAATTAAGTTATTATCAGTTATTTTAATAGAGTCATAACACTTAGTTTAGCACCAGTTTAGATTAGCAATTTTTTCGTACCCCTGACGAACCTCACCGAAGGAATTGCTTCCCAATTGAAGCCTTGGGAGCTTTTTTTTAGAGAGAGGGTAGGTTACCAATTGGAAAAATAAGGAAGAGACGATAGGAGAAGAATGCCATTCTGAGCTTGTATTGAAAGTGGGAACACCCTAAAGATGGCATTACTGTAAAAATAGCCTCGAATCGTATTAAGGGCTCGACTGAGCCAGTAGACGGTTAATTGGGCTCGAATGAGCCACCAGACAGTTAATTGGGCTCTAATGAGCCAGTAGACAGTTAGTTGGGTTAGACTGAGCCAGATAATTAATCGCGCTCTAAAGGCTAGTATGAAAAAAAAATTTGAAACAAACACATTCACACAAGAAAAAAAATGATCATGGTTATAGACGTAAACTAAGATCACAGATGATAAGTTGGGGCATTGCACAGATTTTGTGCAGCACTTCTTTGTACATTTTATGTAGTAATTAGATCGGTTCAACACGGCCAGTTAATGGTCAAAGTTAGATGCTTCAAGTGTAATCTGTAAATGTAAATCCTCTAATACGAATAAATAAAAGCTCCTCGGCATTTCAGCTGCATGCCCCCTTACAGTTCAAATTCAAAATGTGTCTGAGAGAGATACACGGAGATTCTTAACAAGTCTAAATCTCTGCAGTTTTACCTGCATATTTTTATCCTGATTTTAGCTGTACGAATTGAGAGTACTCATCTTGATTTATCGAAATTGAAATCAGATTGATTAAATTCATTCTGCAGATTCTGTAAGGTTGATGTTTCGTTTTTAGGTAAATGGTTAATCTCATTTCAGAATTTTTTTTACTTCGCTTATCGGTAGATCATAATTCTAATTTGAATGTTGGGTTGGTTGCTGATTTGGGAGCCAGCTCCCCAGACGCAAGTCAAACTTTCATTAATCAATTACTATTGAATTTCAAATTGGAAATGATTCTTAAACTTCACTTCAATATGTTTCACTATACTGTGCGTCATCTCGTTGTGCGCATAAACAATTTAAGATAATCAAAGTTAAGTTATTTGGCAAAGCATATTGTACCAGTGAGTGTTTTTCAGAACTTAGTGTTGGGTTACTTACTACAATACTTCTGTCAACGATAAAGCTATCAAAAGCTCTGCTGATGTCATTATTTACTCGAATGATATTTTTTCTTAAACTGTTCTTTGCTTGCATAAATTGTTAAAGAAGTTATTAAATGGAATCTTAACTAAGTTAACTGTTTATTGCAAACTCATTAATAGCTCTTTCAACGAAAAATAAATTAATTGCAATTTTCAGGAAAGGGGAATTTTCTTGTTCGTTTTACTTAATGTAACTCTTAAGAGGAAACTCATTAATAGCTCTTTCAACGAAAAAAAAAAATTAATTGCAATTTTCAGGAAAGGAGAATTTTCTTGTTCATTTTACCTAATGTAACTCCTAATGTAATCCTTGAGTGATGAGTTAGGAATACTTTTCAAGCACCTTTCAGTTATTTTAAATATTAGATGGTAAACTGATTTTCAGGGAGCAAGAGATTGATTTCCGCGCAAGCAACAAATGCTGCCAACGCGCGTGCTCAGGTTTTAGATACTTGCTCTAGGAGGCACTGTAATTCATTAAAATTTTACCTACACCATTTGAGCTCCTTCAATGCTATCATGTTTTAAATACTAAGTAACCCAAACTCAGGAAGTAATTAGCTTGAATATGAACGAACAATAGCAAGATATCACAAAGGAATCTGAAGAACATTAACAATAATTGTCAGACCTTTAAATGTGCAGGAACTTAAACTCGGTCTCCTTTTTATTCGTGTATAATTTTTTCAAATTTATTCTTTCAGGTAAATTTTAAACGAGAAAGAAAATCGATGTCAATTTCGAGCCACATTTGTGTACTGATTTTCATTACTCTTATACATGGTAAAGACAATTCATCATCTGTAAAATTCGAAATAGCAATCTATTCTACAATACTTCATTCATTTTTAGTACTCAATTCATTTCATTTGAGCTAAAAAATAGAATGAGTGAACTGATCTTTCGTGTTAAGTTTAAATTTTTTTCAAGCATGAACTGATGATAAGCGTGATCTATGTGGGACGCATTTTCGATGCTGGTTCTAAAAAAGCAAACGAAAAAGTTTTGATATAATTGTGATTGCAGATTAGTAAAGAGCTTTTATTTGGTTGATATTCACCTCTTCGTAATATTGTTAGATATATTGTTAGATTTGTAGACTATTTTAATTCGATAAAAAAAATAGAATACTGCGTCGTGAGAGAGATACTGTGCGCAAGCTAACAAATTTGTTTGATTAGCTCGATAACTTCAAGCTTTTCTGATTTTATGATGGTAAGCCGTGCGTACATCCAATTTATTTTGTCCACGCCCTGAAACATTTTACATAAATTAAATTGGCAATGTGTTTATTATTAGATTGAATCTGCAAGTTTTAGTCTGATGGATTTGACTCCTATAATGGCTGCACTGTGATCCTGTTGATGTTAAATATTGTTAGATATGTTTCTTTCTGCATGGGAATTAATTCAAGATTTAACCTCCGTTTCTTCTCAGTTGAGCAATTGTTCCTGATAGCTTAGTGAAGTTTAAGTTCAAGTTGCACCACGAAGGGGTAAACTTTGGGTCTCTCGGTTGCACAGCTCGTTGCGCTAGCAAACGACAGCTCACGCATTTCGAGCAGACAAAAAGATGACATGAGAATAAAAAATGAAAAATGGCACTCGAGTAAAAATTCGGTTCACAGTACACCGGCCTCCACCGTGAGATGGAATTAGATGTGAAGAACAAAAAATTCAGTTTACTTTACAACAAATCTAAAATCACAATAAATAGACTCTTGCAACAAGCCTTGCCGATTTTGGGGTGAGTAGTTATGGTTACCACTGAAGAACGCTAGTTTCCTAAGGTACAATGAAAAGTGCAGACCCTCGTCAGCAAATCCCCTGGAGTGTGGCTCAGGAGGACTACTGTACATATTCTCGACGAGACCAAGTTCCCAAGAAACGCTACTGAACATTCCTTTTCAGAATATCTTCCTGGGAATGTTTCTGCCCATTCCAAAAACATAGAAAATCGATTTCGAAAGGAATCAGAGTTCCACATTCCATTTACCTAATAATTTGAATACTACTGTATTTCATTTTAAACAAATCCGTCGTTTGCAAGTTATTGTGGCATTTACACGAAGTGTAACCATTGTTTAAAACGGAATAGTGAATCGATTATGCAGTTTAAAGATCATAACACCAAAAATTTATTTGTAGTTTAGAAAAAATCATGAACTATTGAGACACTTGAAATAATCAGGCGTGATGAACATAATTTCCTACAAAATTAATGTTCAACAGCGTTAAGAATTTATTGCTAAAGCGAACGAACGGGGATAACTCTGCAAAACTACAAGGTGCTCATAAAGTCTCTTTACCATTTCAAAACGTTATTACAAATGTGATTGATAGGACATTTTTTCAGAATTGTTCTATTGTATTCAAATTACATTAAAGTCTTTTTACCTCATTTCATACAATTCTACAAGCATGGACACCATTAAAGTTGCACGAAGCACATCAAGACGGTACTCGATTTTTTGCCATGTTCACTGTAGCATAGCCTCATCAATGGGTGCATTTTCTTCAACGAAATATCAATTACTGCAAATGTTTACCTTGACCTTTTAACTGAATATGTGGCACCACAACTGAATGACCTTCAACCAGCCATCATTTTTCAGCAAGATGGTGCACCACCATATTGGGGACTGCATGTTCGTGTGTTCCTCAATCAAACGTTTCCACAATGGTGGGCATTGTTCATCAAAATATTAGTCCGATCCCGAACTTCCGATCCCGGTCAATGGCTAATTCCGAATACGACCTTCCGATCCCGCAGCGTATTCACGCGATCTTGAACATCCGATCTTCCGATCGTGAGATTTTAACAGCGATCCCCGATATTTAAAGCGTTTTTAAAGCAATTCAAATTCAATCTGAATATACGACGTCACATGTGTACTTTAATACTGATATAGAATGGAAGAGATGGATTCTAAATTTAAAATTTTCATTATTTATAGTTCAAATACCATTTAGCAGCATGTCTATTATCTATCCACAGCGTGTCAATCGCATTTAATTACATTATTTGAAACAAAGGCGACGCTATCTGTCGTTTTGCATGAATCGCCTCGTTCAGACCTCGTCTTGCTCGTTCACCTCCACGTCGTGGGCTTTCCTGAGGAAGGGAAGGTTGCCGTTCAAGAAGACGAGGGCCTCGAAGTTCTCGGCAGCCAGGGTCACCGTTTTAGGCCGGAGGATGGCCGACTCACAGCTGAACACGCCTTCGATCGAAGCGGAGCTCGGGAGTGGCATGTTATACCTGAGAAATAGACTAACCCAGGCATCACGGAACACAACGGGTAAGAGACTGGTCGAGAGTTTTGGGCTCCCCTTCTGGACGTTCTTCGACCAGTTCTTGATCTCATAATTGACTTTCTGCTGTAGTGTCTGCTCCTGCTGGTTCTCCTCCATGGCCAGCAGGTAGTCCGTACTGCTGTTGGGTTCTGGCTGGGGTCCTTCCGGAGGTGCAGGGTCCAGGCTGTCCAGCTGCTGCTCATCCTGCTGGACGAGGGCGAAGAGTTCTCTGGCCTACCGATCGGCCACCAAGTTGGCGGTCTCGTTTTCGCCGTTGAAGAATCTTTCCATGTTTGTTTTGGCTAGATTAGAATCACTGGATATTTATTCTTTATCTCTATGTAACAGCGAAGCAGAAATGTGAAACAGCAAAATATCACTTTTCATTCGAACCTGTAAAATATAAAAGTAATTCATAATTGTTTAGACGATCAATCGACATTGATTTGTCTCGATACATTATTTTCATATGAGACAATATTGTCACAAATTACGTTCAATACATCATCACTTTATTCGCTATTTAGGTTACAAACGTCCAAAAAGATTAAATCATTGAAAACAGTGGGAAAATGGAAGAAACACTGAAACAGAAGCCGTACTGGAGTACTAAAACTGGAGAGGTCACACACGAGGTTTGACACTTCCAGAGCAGTAGACCGACTGGTGCGCGAGATGGATTGGTCTTCTTCGTTTTGTTCTCATTTTTTTTCTGTCACGGCCGGGATCGGGATCGAACTTACATTTTGCATGAGCGATCCTCGCACTTCCGATATTTTCCACCGAGAGGTTACGATCTTCAAGCCCAATCCCGATGTGGAAGATCGATCGTGATCGGAAGATTGGAAGTTCGGACTAGGATCCAAACACCAATCACTGCATTTCCAGACCGGTGGATTGGAAGGAATGGGCCAATTCCTTGGCCACCACGTCCACCAGATATCACTTCCGTGGACTTCTTTCTAAGGAGCTATGTCAAAGATATCTTGTATCGGACAAAGATACGGAACATTACTGACCTAAAGAAAAGGATTACTCTTTCCATTGCCACAGCGAACATGGTAAGAAATCAATTACCGTCTTGATCTGCTTCATGCAACTAATGGTGCCCATGTAGAAGTCGATTAAATGAATTAAAAACCTTAATAAACACTGAGTACTATAGAACAAATTTAAATAAAGTATCCTATCAATTGCGTTTGTGTATGTGTAATAAATTCTTGAAACAGTAAAGATTTTGTGGACACATTGTACTATATTGAGTGAAAATAATGGTGTTATGGAGTAAGAGCCTTTTGCTGAAAATCATCGATAATTACAGAATGATATTTTTCTTCTATAGTTAAAATAAGTGATTAACAAATAAAAGTTAAAAAGATCGAGTTGCTAGTGAATTACTTATATGATCATTTGAGGGTGTTAGAAATAACAGCTACCTTAAATCAGTTGAAAAAAAAGTATGGGAGTTTGACAGAGTTGAAATGCTTGGGGCGTAATGATTTTGACAGGTTTCCAGCTAAATCAATTATTAATGGTCGAATTTTCTTCTATTGCGTTTTGCTTTTCTGGAGGCCATTGCTACTTGAAGCTCCTACTCTCATGAGTATTTTCTTAATACTTTACCAAACGTATAATAAATTACTTTCCTTTTTTGCATTCATCTTCTTTCACAGTAAGCAATACTATAGGCCTTCTCCCTTACTGACTCTCTAGATTTTCCTCAAAAGGCTATTACATGGCGCCTCTTAAAATGTGCCTGTAAAGTTTAAAAGTTGCCTTTATTTAATTATAGTTAATTGAACGAGATACATGGAATAAGCTGATTTAAGTTATTTACTGATTGACGAATAATTTCATAATATTTAATAAGAAAACTCACCTTTTCAGCGTGATGCTGCTCATATATAGCCTGAGCCCAATGCAATCAGCTATTTCGCGATCGTAAACCTGCCAGCCCAGCTCTGACGCTCCTGAACTAAAATGTCTAGCAGAGTGGTTAGGATTGAACAGCTAATCTCATAAGTGCGTGCTATTAATTCAATTGTTTGAAGTAAATCTTTGCGAGATATTTGATATTGATTAAATTAATTTTTTGAAATTCCAATTTTTGAAGTATTATAGTGGATAGCCAAACTACAGCCTATCCAGCATTCTGTTTTTCATAACAGTTATTTTAGATTACAACCGTTTTTAGAGTCGGACTCTTTAAACAGGACAACAACTTTATCGGACAACGCACTTTTAACGGATCTTCAAGTGGCTGCTGAAAAGACGTAATAAGTTTTATTATTTTAATGTGTTTCATCAATGAAAGTCTAAGAAGTGCCTACATGATTATTGACATAGGTCAGAAGTCTGTTTTGATAATACGAGAAAAAGGAGATACTTATCCACTCCCTCCTTCCAAACTCCTCCAAAGTAACGGTGAAAATTGAAAAATCAAATCAACCTTCGGAGTAATTAGAACTAATAAAAGATAAAAAGTGAAAAGGATTTTCTGCATTTCAGGTGCTCGTACTGAAAGCATTACTTTATTTATGAAGAATAATCAAAATTAGCTCTACCATTTTTGTGAGAAAACATTTTTGGCTCCAAACTAAGTGAAACCATTCTGCAAAGTTCAAGAGAAAATATTCCTTGCTAGAATGAGCCAAGGGCGATTGAAATTGTAGTTTGACGAGACGTTTAGCTGTATTTGGCATAAATCTTAAAACGCTGGAATAATAGCTGAATTTGTAATATTTTCATCTGACACAGTCCATACTTTTCGTACGGACCATAGAACCCCTGAAACCGGAACGTACTCTCACTGGGACTTCCTGCCATTGGCACCCTCAAGCGTTTACAACTTCCTCTTAAAATGAAACATCATCATTGTGCAAATTTGATTAATTTTTTCAATACGTTATACTACCAATTATCGTTATCTTAATTTGCTCTCCTAATTACAATATATCTTCATTATTGCGTAAAAAATTTTCTAAACTTCGTGTATGTATGGTAAATATACGCATGACAATGTCATTCAGTTCAGAACGAAAACGGGTAAATTTATCATTGCTTAATAAATATGAATTTTTGAAAATACAAATAAAAAATAAAATAGATAAATGGATTAGTGTTCCTGTGGGTAAGTATAAGATTATGAGTACAACTTACTTTAAAATCAGAGACCAGAAGGATAAGCTATTTTAGCTACTTTCCATGTTTTAGGCGTAATTATTAATAATTATAGAGAAAAGTGTCGAAATAATGATATAATAACTTCTAACGGTCAAGTTCAGTACTTGTCACGTTCTGTTCTGCGTCGATCACGTTTCATCATTCCAAGCAAGCTGCACCCATTGGTTGATAGCGGTGGGTGGCGTGTGTAAGAAAGTGTGACGTAATCACCATAAGCCATACACGCAATGCTTCCGTGAAAGTTGGAAGTCTTTTCCTGAATTTAAAGGCTAGCCACCGCCTTACCACGCTGACAGAGCAAAGGAAAATTGGGACTTTTGTAAATGTACAATGAATGCAAAATTGTGAGACCTAAAAAACCTGCTGTTCGTCAAAAACAAACAATAATTATCGTATGTTGTCGGGAGTGTTCGCCAGCCAAAACTCACAGCTTTTGATAAAGACGCTACACAGAGTGCAGCAGAGGGTAAATTATGCTTGCATATCGCAGAACATAGTTCCTTTGCCACTGCTGACCATCTTTCGCCAGTGTGTTGTAGTTCATTTACTGAGAGTAAAACGGCACAGGGTATCAAACTTCATTTCAAAAAGTGCAGGAAAATTGTTGTGAATGTTCGTGCGCCTCATTTTGTAAGTCTGCTGGTATCTCAGAAAAGTACAGCATACTGATTGATGCATGTACTGATATATTAGATAATAAGTTACTTGGAGTTGTAGTGAGATATTAATTTTTAGGAAAAACAATGAGAAGGGTTGTTTCGACGTATCTTGTTCCGATTCACATGCCACTCAGTTCAATAGGCAGTGGTCTCATGCGTGCGCAGCAGCCCCGCTCAGAAAAGTAGATTTTATTATTAAAGATACCTATAATTGATTCTCTCAAAAAGCTAAAAGGCAAGCGGCTTATTCTGCCATAACTACACTGCAGAAGAAATAGAAGTACGGTGGAACAATCTCAGCTTGTTACAGTGGAAGAGCACTAAATCCACGACTAAATTTTAGATAGAAGTTTCTGAATGTAAAGATGTTGCAGGCGACACTCCATTCAATCCCGTTTCTTCCTTGGCAATGAATTTATTAGTATCACCACACTCAAACGCAGATGTTGAAAAACTTTTTAGTCAAGTCAATTTGGTTTATACTTGCAAGTCACTCTTTAATATGTTTAAAGTGTTATGCTTACCTATTTTTTATTGTAATTTACCGTCTAAACAAAATATATCATTCAACAAAATCTACCGTATTAAAGCGGATTTTTGTTAGAAACCTAGCTCCTTGATGCGATATAGAGTTGGCAACACTGAATGAAAGCACATTAATTCGGATTGATAAAACGAATTTCAACTTGTACTGTCGTTGGAAAGAAGGGAAAATTAATTTCAAGCTCGAACATCAATTCGGATTGTTGAAACGAACTCCAACTTGTACTGTCATTGGTAAAAAGGAAAATTTAACATTGGAGCAAGGTAGTAGCAATTGGAGCAGTAGTGCTGCCTAGTAGCAAAGGTGCAATTCTGCACTGTATAGTAGTGTGGCGCTCTTTTAGCGAAATATAGTTTCTTATTAACAAGTGCTTAATAAACGAATCTTTTCATCCCGCCGTGTGTGGCTACACTAGTTACCTAGCTTAGGTGTAAGCTAAATAGTCTTTCAACTTGTCAGTTGAATTTATAAAAGTAGTGAAGCTTGGTGTGCGCAGAGTGCTAGTAGTTAGTTTGTTCATTATGGTGTTCCTAATATTTAAATGTCTAAGAAAATAACAGCGAGGAATAAGGCTTTGGAACTTAGCATTTCATACTAAAAGCTTTACTGTTAAAATTAAACGTTTCGACTCGATGAGTCATTCTCAACAAAAGTGCCCTGGAAAAAAATGAAAATATTCGGATTGGAAAGATCAAAAAATAAACGTAAAAGTAAGGAAAAAATTAAATAAAACTAAATCAAAACCCTAAACTATTTGCAAAGGAAAAGCGGATTGGGAGTCATTTAAAAAGGCTTTCGTTGTAAAATATAAAGAGATTCAAAATGCGTAGATCAACGGGGTTTGAAGCAGCGGCTAAAATGTTAAAGTCCTCTAATTTTATGGGAAGATTACATCTTTCAGCATGGATTCGTATGGCTGAGTGAGAAGGAGCAGCAAGAGGACGGTTAGTACGAGAGCTTCTGCTGGCATGCTCTGCAACGCAAATATGCAAGGCTCTAGTGGTAGAACCCACATACTTTGACGCACACTGTGCGCAACTGTGTTGATAAGTGAGCATCAGAGTATTTGGCACATGTCTTCTGACAGGTGAAGACGACGACGGGAGGGATAGATAGACTCCGTACAAATTTTTCATTTAACATTCGTTTAGAGACCGGCCTTTTCACCTGTCTCGAAACTTATGTCTTCCATTGCGTCGAATGCAAACGCCTTTGACTTCTTCTTTTTCAATTTAACTTAAGCAAGCTATTTTGATCTCTAACGTCTGAATTAAATAAATGAGCTTATGAAACTTCCAAAATTTGCAATCTAAACCATCATATTATGCTGTTATCTCATGAATGCAAACTTTTATTTACTTGGTTAAGTAAATACACTTTTCAAAATAGCACGTAGAGCTAGGATTGTTTAAATGTGAATGTTTATTTTAATAACTTCGTGTTTTCCTCAATGACATTAAGGAAAATG
>JACJUY010004790.1:21300-55054 GCA_014220935.1 Platorchestia sp. MABIK
CTTTAATGAACAAGACCTCCGTGTTCTAGAATCTCTTTATATATTCACAAATAAACCTTCACTAAATAACGATTTCAGCGCGACAAAATTATTTGTGGCCCCTACTTCCTAACTTGCGGTATGCTTAGTGTGTGTGTGTATGCATGTGTGTGTATATATTTGTGTAGGTGTATGAGTGTGTTGTGTATGAATGGTTGTGTACGCCTGCATGTTCTGTGTATATTACCTATACGCTTATGTGTGATACTTTAATCGTTAGGTAAGAATTTATTTTTAATTTTTTGCGTTTTAGCTTGTTATTTCTATTCAGACCTTATTCGTCTTATTCATGACTGGTAATTACTTTTTATTTCTTCCAGCACTGATGATGGAATGATTTTTATTACGAAACGTTTGCTATAATAAATGTTGTCTATAACGTTGGTTCTACTATTCATTCTGAGAATAAGATTCCCTAAGAATCGCCCTATAAGTACTACCATGAAAGGATACTTGTGCGAGCCGTGTAGAAAAATATTATTCAGCCGTAATGCGTCAGGATGATTTAAAAGAATTTGATTGAATTAGTTTCAAATTTATTGCAAATGAAATTTAATACTTACAAGTGAAATTTTCAAATGTAAACAAAATATCGATTTCAAGTTTTCATTTATATAGTATAATGAACCTTTTTTATTGTGATTATTCTTAACAATGATATGTAAGTAAAGTATGGCTTTCTGACTATTTGATTTAATAATAATAAACAGGGTGCTTTAAAAAATTGTATAGCTCACTTTTAAATTCTGATAAAATTAAAAATAGTAAACCGATTTTAACATATTTGTTCTCATTGGTTGCAGAAATTGATTCATATCACATCCTTAGCTGTAAATACGATTCAGTTATCGTATGACATACATAGTAATCTGCTCTGTAATTTCGAGAAAAATTAATCCAATCCCTTTAAGACGCTACTAACAAATGCGTAGCAAATTTTTATCGTTAACAGATACATTCAAACAAGAAGCTACGAAGAAGTCTCCCAGTTTTTTTCTAAAGCTTTTCCTGGCAGATCATCTCCAATTAAACTAATAAGGTATCGCAATGAGCACAAATTTAATGATGAAAAAACTTTGCTCAATTTGAAAAAGGCTAAAAGTGGAAGAAAATGAACAAGAAGGATTCCAAAAATTAATTTGATTTCCATGATGATTCAAGAAAATCAAAAATTTTCGTGCCAAAGAAATAATTTGAATACTTTACGTCATGAGCAACCATCTGTCGAATCATTCGAAAATATTTTAACTTTTATCCATACAACATCCAATAACTCAAGTTACTAAAGAAGACTGCTTTATTTTTATTTCTTGAGTAAAACTTTTCTTCATCAGGAAAAGTTTCATAAGGATGTGAAAGAAAATTAATTTCTGCATCCAATGAGACCAAGTGTGTAGAAATCGGTTCGCCATTTTCAATTTTATAGTATTTAAAAGTACGGAATGTATTTCTTGAAACTCAAATGCTAAGTTTCCCTCACCCTTCAGATGACCGTTATCATAAATTCAAACATGTGTTTTTTCGCGATTAGTTTCTTTTGCCATTAAGAGATACTGTAAAAAATCTTACGTAAGAGATTCCACATTTTAACTATATACATTACGTATAATAAATGAAAATCATAGTTCTTAAAAAACATGTTTATATACATGTTCTTTTTATTTTTTTAAGCATGCAATCCATGTATATGCTTGGTCATTACTATATGGGCAAAAATATAACCTTTAATATAACTTCATTGGTTTTCGAGAACTAGTTGCTTTTACTTCAGTGAAAGGAGGTTCTGGTATCAATACTAGTAAAAAACAAACATCGGCATCTTAGGATGCTTTATTTCCAATCAAGCCTGAAACATATGATCTTGAGCATTGGTTTTTCAAATGCCTTAAAACTAACACTATATATAGGACACCATGACGGTTCCCCCGTAAAGCCGTTACCCATTTCCGACACCTGGGTTGAGTGGGGTATTGTGCTTGAGCTTTCCCTTATACCCAACGGGGAAAATCGCCGTAAAGCAGAATGTCAATTTCTATGTCTCGGTTTTCAACTCGGCACTCAATGATCCGATCTTGACATCTAATTTGGTAATGATATTGACTTACCCATGAAAAAGAGACTGTACATATTGGAAAAATTATATGTATAATAGATAGAATTGAAATTGGTTTGACAATAACACAATATATTATTATTACCTGAAATCGATTTTTTGTTTGAGTAAAATCGAACTTTCGTTTGTGTGAAATTGAATTTCGTTAGTGAGAAATGGTCTTTCATTAGTGTGAAATTGTATTTTCGTTGGTGTGAAATTTTATTTTCGGTAGTGTGAGATTGAATTTCGATTATGGGAAATTGTTCTGCGTGTGTGAAATTGAATTTCGTTTGTGTGAAATTGACCTGGAAATGGCACAGTTTCTTCTTTAAGCTAGAACTTCACATTGTAACTGAGGTGTTAGGTATTACAAATATTCTTCAGCTGAATAAAATTTAATTTAGCATTAAGAAAATTAAAGATACACCAGCTGACTCTTTTATTTCGTTTATTTTCCAAGCTCTTTTAATTCTTACAATGGAGAAGTTTTTCCCAATGCCGGGAAAAGGAGGTAAACAGGACGGAAGAGCGGCGAACAGAGGAGAGACGCAAACATACGCAGGACAGCTCATACATTCTCCGCACATCAGTTCTGTAACACCTCCGTGTGAGCTCACCCGACAGCACAGACTCCCTCAATGCACGAAGTCACTCTGCGGAGGTGAGCCGGCGAGGATGGGGCACATGTCTTCTGACAGGTGAAGACGACGAAGGGAGGGATAGATAGACTCCGTACAAATTTTTCATTTAACATTCGTTTAGAGACCGGCCTTTTCACCTGTCTCGAAACTTATGTCTTCCATTGCGTCGAATGCAAACGCCTTTGACTTCTTCTTTTTAAATTTAACTTAAGCAAGCTATTTTGATCTCTAACGTCTGAATTAAATAAATGAGCTTATGAAACTTCCAAAATTTGCAATCTAAACCATCATATTATGCTGTTATGTCATGAATGCAAACTTTTATTTACTTGGTTAAGTAAATACACTTTTCAAAATAGCACGTAGAGCTAGGATTGTTTAAATGTGAATGTTTATTTTAATAACTTCGTGTTTTCCTCAATGACATTAAGGAAAATGCTCGCCAATGCTCCTGATATTGTGCAGAAAACACATTGAACCAAAAATTTTAGTCCAATAAACTAGTTGAGCCTCTGTCTAGAATTTAAGAGTTCAACACTTGCAATTTTTGACCTTCAGACGCAGTGCAGTATTCAGTGCAGGTACCTAAGCGCCTGCAATGGAACTGCATGTGCGGCTCTCCAGCTCCAGCGTTGGCTGCCGCTCCTCCGACGCTCGAGGTGAAATCACTGACTAATAATATATTTTCAACTTGCCGTACATAATCACAAGATTTTTTAAATTAGAGAAAGGAGAAAGCTCAAACTAGTTTCTAAATTTTATTTCGGTTCTCAGTAATTAATTTTTTAATGAGAATATATACAGAGAAATTTGAAAATGATTCTTTTTCATAACGAAGAATGATTATATTCAATAACCATTGAATCCACATTCCTTGGTTCCTTTTTCATGCTCCGGGAAAAATGAGAAAATAAAACTCTGTGGATTATATAATTGAGTACTCGTAGACAAGAAGGTCTAACACAGGTGGCTTAATACTTTTTGTTCACCACGGATTTAAATACTAAATAAAACCCCTTTATTTAATGACTGGAAACAAAATACATAAGTTTACATTTAGCGTAGACACAGATCTTCTCTCAACGCATCGCTGGCTAGAGTGTCACTGACGGCTCCAAGTGGAAACAGCTGTACTTGTAATGTAAGTAGTTAGTTCAAGTTTAGGTAAGTCCTTATCAAATTCAGGCGACACAAAACCAAATTTTCCAACTGGCTATGAGATCAGTTTGAGAGCAAAACAAGCAAATGAAAGAAATTACAATAATTGACAAAAAAAGCATAATTCTCTTGGTCGTTAGATTTGGTTCTTCATGCCTTTTTAATCTGATTTGAAAAGTATTCGAAAATCCAATTCTAGCTGGCGTCGAAAAGTCGCAAAAGCTGGAGTTCTAGCTCCATGAAAAATGCGCTTCACTTCAGGCTGCTACAAAAAACTTGACGCATTGCCCTAATACTCTATTTATAGTTATTAAAATTTCTAGAGATATAAATCATTGAGTACCTTCAATCGACATTAAAACTTCTGGAAATTTCATTACCGCAATTGCAAAATAATTCCAACCTCTGAGTTCGCTTTGTTTTTATGGAGGAAAAAATCGCACGTAGAAGTTGTACATCATTTACGTCTCAATTTCGATACTCATATACTCGACAGCTACACTAATGTTACTCTGAATAATGGCGCCCTAAAGTTTTGGACTCGTTGAGGTAATGCTGAGGGAAAAGATCTGTTTATTCTTTGGAGAGCCATCTTAAATAGCCACGCATGCTGCGTGCTGCACAGGTCGTATGATCTCTCTATGGCAACTCCACGAATAGCAGCAGCGCTGTTCATTACATTTATACAAATTACATGAATTTGAGAGATTGAACAATAGAACTTAAGATAATACGTGACGTGTATTCAAACAAAAGTTCCAAAGGATATCGTAGAAACATCACTTCCAGGAATGCATCCTTGTCAGTGAATTTTTTGTTTTTCTAAAATCAAAAACTACTTTTTGTTCTTCATAATTGTTCGTGTTTGGCGATTTTCAAAAACGGTGTTCATTCTTTGAAAAATTTCCTCTATTCCAATAGTTCGTTTCGTTTATAGCTTATCATAACGAACTGATAAAATAACATGCAATATTTACGCGAAACAGTGAGATCACGATTTGATCAGACAATATTTATTGCTCTGATACATTGACACAGTATCATGTATTTTTTGAAAAATTGAAAGCACAAAAGAATGAATCAATTCGAAAACCTTGAAATCAGTGTTTTGCCATACGTCTGAAATAAACATATAATGTATAATGTACTTTTCATAAGAACAAGCGTAATATTTTTGGAATGTAGAGGCTTTGACGTGAGGTTAATATCTTGAAACGAAGATTTGAATGAACGAAATTGTGAAGATTGTATCCAGAATGAAGCTTAACGAACGTTAAATAACATTCAAGCAAAGATTTAGGCCATTTATCGTCGGAGATACCGAAGTATTTCATTTCATGTATTTAGCTCCGAAAATTAATAGGAATTAAAATTGTGTTAAACTAACTCTTAATATTACAAAGTAGTTTTATTTGTTTGATGAAAGGTTTTTAAAACCGGCGTCTTTGAGTGAAACAACCCTTTGACGTATCAAGGGATGAATGGAACTAAGAAAATTACCTCTAAAACCTTGATATTAATAACAAACTGTAGGATACGCTGGCAAGAAAGCTGATGAAGAATTATTTCTTGATTTGGAGTGTGAAAAAATTCCGTTGCCATTGTTAAGAAAGGCAAGTAGTTCTTACGATAATTTCAGACACAACGTACGGATCAGCGTTAGACGACGGTCTTCTATCCTCTAGATAACCGAAGCCATCTTCTGAGCAATTACGAGGAATTCTAATAGATGCTCCTCTGTTCGCGATGCCAGCGGAAAAATCATGAATAGAAGATGTTTCATGAAGTCCAGTTAGTCGCCTGGCGTTATCCTTACCTTCATGAGGATCGTATGCTCTGATGTGAGCCACGTGAGCGCTTGAAAGTTTTTCGATAGCCTTTTCAATGTGTGCCATGCCTCCAGGCTTACGCATATCTTCAGTTGAATAATTGCAATGCATTCCTGCTCCATTCCAATCTCCTGGAATAGGTTTTGGGTCTAAGGTAGCGACCACGTTGAAGTCTTCCGCAACTCGGTGTAGAAAGTAACGAGCCATCCACAGATCGTCACCCATTTGGATTCCCTCACACGGTCCAACTTGAAATTCCCACTGTGCGGGCATGACTTCAGCGTTGGTACCGGAGATCTTAATGCCTGAGTACAAGCATGCCCGGTAATGAGCCTCTACTACATCTCTCCCGAAGACCTTGTTAGCGCCAACGCCACAGTAGTACGGACCCTGAGGTCCTGGGTAACCGTTCTTAGGCCACCCAAAAGGATGATTATCTACATCCAGAATGGTGTATTCTTGCTCCATACCAAACCAGGGGTGAAAATTCTTAGCTTGAGTCATCACTTCCAAACATGATTTACGGCGATTGGTTTCAGTCGGTAGTTTATTGTGCTTGTAAGTTTCACACAGTACAACCTTGTTGTTTCCAAGACGAAAGGGATCTGAGTACATTGTTGCAGGGCGAAGATAGACATCACTGTTGCTGCCTTCTGCCTGTCCAGTTGAAGAACCATCGAAATTCCACTCAGGAAGCTCTGTAAAATGAGAGAAATATGAATATTGGTTTTGAATTTGGGATATCTTAAGTGTTAAACTTGGTAAATCGTGTGGTTTGTAGGTTTATAAATTAAAAAACCAGTTTTTCTACACAGTAAAATTATTAGCGTTGTGAAAAGATGATATTTAATCTCTCTAAAATTTTTGTACTGAACTGACAAAGGAACGACCAGCTCACCAGATGGAGTCTTTGGTATGAAGTCAACGGTTCTCGTCTTTGAACGGAGCCCCTCGCCGCTGCCGTCGATCCATACGTACATGACCTGGCACTTGGTGTCGGGAATGGGCAGCTGCAGGTAACGGTTTAGAACCGTCTTGTTGGTGGCGGCAGAACCAGCGCTCAGCGGAAGCTGATGGAAACAGTAACAAATTCATTGAAGTGGACTAAATAATTCATGCGACCCTAGAGTTCTATGAAAAAAACATTCGTTAGAAAACATATGACCTCATCCACAGTGTATATCCAACGGAAAAGTATCCCTTTGGTTTTTTGTTATCGAACTTGATTCTACTGCCGTAAGAACAACTTGCTTCATAGATATTAGAAGTTTAATTTTATTTCTACCAAACTTTTGCTTTAGTGAAATCAAACTAATGAGCACACAACTGTTTTCTGACCTATCGTATCACTGTTTGGAATACATCATCCCTTTTCATTTTTACTAAAAAGAACAATGATATATTATTGTTAAAATTATATAACTGACAGTCTCTAAAAGGCAACGTTTCGATGTTTCGAACATCATCATCAGGCTAGAAAATATAGAACACTCAGTCACATTGATAAAACAAATGTAAATCCAAACTTTAAGTTATATCAAACTGAAAACAAATGATGGTAATCACAGCATAAAAAGACTAGATAGGACAAGTTTACAATAAAAATAAAATTACAGAAGACTAGTTGTTATCGCACATCAGATATATGTTAACAGCAGCAGATAGAGGCAAAACGAACGATCAAGCGGAAGTTCCAAACATCTAAGCCACAGCCCTATTTAACAATTTTAGATCAAAAAATAATTTATATTTTCGTTGAGGGTAGGTTTAAGTTTATGAATGTGCAATGCTGCTAAAATTTGAATGTGCTCTTTTTTTACAACAATATACAAAACTGTTGTATTTCTTTACTAGTCATCTAGTGTGTAATTTTAATCTTGATATACAAAATTTGTCCTATCTAGTCTTCTTGAGCTTTAATTATAAACATTAGTATTCAGCCTGGTGTAGCCAAAGTTTTGGATTTACATTTGCTTTATCAATGTGACTGAGTGTTCCTCTGTGTTTTGCAGCCTGATGATGATGTTGGAAACATCATAAAGTTGCCTTTTAGAAACTGACAGTTGTAGAATTTCGACATACTAAAAGAACACTCAATGAGTGTTATTTAAGTAAAAAAGAGAAGTGATTATCTTCGTATTTTAACACCTGTAGAACTAAAACAATTTTGCAATGTTGAAAAGTTGTAAAAAATATTTGGAATACATTGAAAAAGAAAGAATCATACATTACCAATTGTACACATACATTGATGTTAATTCAAGTAGAAGCAGAACAAAATCGAAGATTAAATTAGATGAGGATGAGGTAAAACCTCTCTAACCGCAACGAAGGCGTTCCTTTAAGATTGGAAGGATGAAAGCACCAATTAGCATGGAGTTATGTGAACGCAGAATTTATACACATGGTGTGTTCCCACACGATATTCCTAGCGTACAGAGAAATAAGTTAAGAAGGAAGGCCATGAAACAAGACCAAAGTTGATGAAGAAATTAGAGGTGCTGAAAAACAGAGCAGCAGTGAACCGAAGAAAGGTAGTCCTCCACAAAACATACGTAATTTCATATTTTATTTCAACGAAAAGGAAGCCTACCTAACTCCCAGCTCGGGACCTCACATTGTGCCCCTACGAACGATAATTCCCATTAGTGCAATCGTTAATTGTATCCCCCTGAGAGGAACACAGTCTCGCATTAAAGGACTTCTATTCATTTGAAAATTATCACTAAATGATTGGAGTGTTTTAAAAAAACGAAATGGCTAGCATTGAACAATAAAAGTTCAAACTTGGAATATTAGATGTACACTTCTCGTAGTTCTTACCATGTCGTATGCTCTGAAGGGCTTGGCGACTTGAATTGAACGAATATGGCGAAACAAACACTTCTTAGTAAAACTGCACAATGAACTCCCACTACACACGCACTCGCAACTTGTCTTGCAGGTTCACCCTGCGCGTCAAAGGCTTATATACCAGGCTAGAGGCGGGGATCGGGGGTAGAGAGGGGGCTGATGTTGTCGAGCCTCAAATTTTGTCTCCAATGCACGGTCTGTGAGAATTCTGCAATGAATACAAATACCATTTAATCACAAAGCAATTGTAACTTGGAACGATGACAGTGTTGGACAAAAAATTTCAGACAAACGAAATTCAATTTCACACTAACGAAAATACACTTTCACACGTACGAAAAATCTAACACAAACGAAAAATTTATTCCTCCATGTATCATAGTTATAACTTCTGTAAATATATTTGACCGTTCTGACAAAGATTCATTGTTCTAATATATTATTTTGAAGATTTTATCACATGCCAAAAGCATTATAAAATATAACAAGAAATTTTCAAACGCCAGAAAAAAATTTGCGACGCCTTTCCATGGACAAAAGGATTGGAGAAAACATTAAAGTTTACGGATAAATGTTGTCACAGCTTAATGAGCGACCTGAGGCAAAGAAAAAAAGGCAGGTCAAAAATTAAAAGAACAGCAGAAATTATTAAATTTCATCATCGATCATATATTGAGAAATATCCGTCAACAACTCTTGTGGAACTCTCCACAATTGAAATGAGTAGATTCAATGCATGTATCTCTATGTGTTGCCACGATGAAAAACTGGTTGGATGGTCAACTGATTTCCCTAAAAAAGTGTGTCCAATGATTTACACTGTCAATGCTCTTGATATCAAAATTGAAATAACAATACTTGAAAAATTTGTTTCCAGCTCGATCAAATGGGACATTAATTTCGATTGATGAACATCACAACTGTCATCACTATCGCCATAGTCATCACTATCACCACAGTCACCACCATTCTTTTAAGTCATCTCATAACGTATATAAAAAGCTGAAAATATCATGTGTGAGTGAAGCCTTCAGTATTCGCTGATCATGTACGCTCTCGCTGATTCTCATCGATAGCACAAATCCTAAGGCCCGCAGCAACATCATATTCCTTGTCGTAACGACTCCGGAACGAACGATCACACCTCACCAACGATACCCGATGTTGACGTCGAGAAAGTTTTTTGTAATAATCGTCTTTTATCAATATTTGGCTAATTTTCTTCGATAAATTAGATAAAATGCCGTCAATAATTCAATTAATTGGGATCAATGTTTTTCGTGCAAATAGGACTTCAATATAATTTTCATACGACTCTACTTGCACGTGAAGCTCAATTTTAACGGTCACATAACTGTCACGATAGGTCTGGTGCTTGAAGGGCCGACCGGCGACCCTCTTTTGGGAAATCAGACATTCTGGGCACAACCGTAACTGAGGGAGGTTGTTGTCATTCTCTGCCTGCCCTAATGGGCTTGGCCAACTTAACTTAAAATCATTTTAAGCTCCAATTCGAATCGCCAGCCTGGAACCCACGAGCAATATAAGTATTGGTTACTATATGTTTCACGTGAGCCCTGTTCCTATCAATGATTCACGCATAGGTAGGTTTATCTGATAACTGTCTTCAACGTGCGTAGTATTATCTTTTTACGTAGGAATATCTCAGTTGCGTTAGGTTCATTTTGGTGCATGAGATAATTCTCTGTTGCGTTAGGTAACGCTGCAATTCTCTCTGTTAGGCAATAAATCACCGGTGTGGCCAAGGCTTTCTTAATTTCCGGTTAAGGATGAAGTTGTAAGTTGGCTATGACGTTATAAAAGTTAATAGCAAAAACTTCTTAATAAAAATTACCTTGCCGAACGAATGAATACCCGAGTGAAATAGTGTGTCTTGAGAGACTGGTGCCAGCTTATTTATTAATTGATAAAAGAAAAGATTTCTTGATTGAGATGAGGAGGATATCGAAAAGTCCTGAAAGTCACCCAGTGTTACCTGTGCCAGCGGAAGTTACTCTTTGGAAGTCGTGCAACGTACGAGGGTTTTGAAGTACAGTCAGGGCTGCTAACATGGCCCGCTGTTTAGCTTGAGGACGAATATTTCTGTTTCTCTCGTGCTGTCTTCACTTCACACTCTGCTTGCATTTCTTTCTTCTGTGACACTTTTCTCACTTGGGAGTTATTAAATGCACTGTGCAACAAATTTCAGGGTCAAGAAAAAAACATAGTTCTCATGTGCGTTTAATTACGAAGTTCAGTGTGCTGAATTCAAATATGATAACAAAAATTTCATACCACGTCACAGTTTTTTTTGGAAATCGCAATTTTAATAATTATGCAATTGTACAAATATCCATGATTCCATAAATGTATTTTGCTCCAAAAGTTAAATTAAATGCTTTCATTGTATTTATTTAATTATTAAATAATGAATTGGCATGTTTGTTTACATTACATAATGTATTAAACATCAATCTAGCATTTTATTCTTTTTTTATAAGACGTCTCAGGCGTGTCACGCTTCCGGTTCCAACAGAAATCAGCCGCATAGCAGGGTTCCATTTTCCCGTGTACCTGTTTTCCATTGACACTATATCTTGATGGAACCTCTCTCCATGTTCATCACTTACATCTGCTGTATTCTTTGGAAAGAAGGACAGATGAGAATGAAGAAAGTGAATCTTTATGACATATTGCATCCGTGATCTTGGTAGCATTTGATTAGCCCCTCCACTTTACGCACTCGCTGGGACTCATGATTCTTTCCCAGAAGCCCTTCGCATACATCTTGAATGCATGACAGGCTGCTAGCTCAGGTTCATATATTGTCGCCTCATCGACAATAGGATTCATCGCTCCTCGAATAGCGATGTATTACCTTCCTTAGCTGTCCTCCTATAGAGAGACGATTAATCTCGCCTTCAAATTAATATTAAGACCAACGGTTCCTTATGTGAGTTCTGATTAACCAATGAATTAAGATTGCTTCTGAGTTATATTGACATCATTGTTTTACTCTCATTTTTTGTTTCCCTATTTTTACGATTAAAACTTCTTTTACAGTATAACTTCACCGCCAAGGCTCCTTCCCTTTGATCGGGCAACTTCTTGTTTTTTTTTTTTGTCTCGTAGCGCAAAGCATTTTGCAGCAATGCGGAGCCTTAATAGGGTAGGAGTGCTAATCGCATATCTTTTGTGTAATTCTTTTTATTAACGCTTTATTTACCTTCATTAGTTACCTCAACTATGTCCCCATTAATTTGACACACCAATTATCGACACTTTCCTCTCTCCTCGTGCAGCATACCATTGTAAAACTCCTTTTTTTGCTCAAGACCGAGTCAAGACATCGGGAAAACTTCTTTCCAATCCTTGCTGGCTGAAGGAGACGTGGGCACGAGAGCTTTTCTTCTAGTTTACGCAAACTTCAACAAGGTTCCATACCGCTGTAAAATTACCAGCGTCTCGAACTACGAGTCAAGACTATAATCAAGACTCTCTTTGACGAGCTAAATTAAAACTAAATCGCGCTGAAGATCGTATCAATTTACGATTTTCCTTTGGACTTTGTTCCACTTGGATTTGTCTATCCAGTACATCAATTAAATGTAAAAACTTAAACCTGCAGTGTGTGTTATTCACAAAATTTAGGGAGGATTAACGCCATACCCAATTATTCTTTTTCGCAAAATGTCCAAAAACTTGTTTTGACAAATTTAATTTTTTCAGATAAAAGAAATTTCTAGAACTTTCCAGTCAACGTCAGTGACCTCTAGTTTGAATCGTAATCATTTGTCAGTTAGTGTTGGGGTTTATGTCAACTGTTCAAGACAAGAGCTGACCTAATTACACTTATTGCATTTGTTAGAGTTCCAGCCACCCCTTATACATATTTCCAAGCGATACGGGATTTAACGCGAATTAATTATTAAGGGGTGTTTACACTAGGGGACATTTCGGCCGTGAGGCGCGACTCGTGCATACGAGGCTCACTACTGAGGCTCATATTTGTGTGTGTGAGTCCGAAGTTCCCTATTCGCTCTGATCGAATTCGTGAGGCGCGCCGCACGAGAGCCTCGCAACTCTAGGCCTGTCAGTGTGCAGTTGGCAGTCATCAAGTGAGGTAGCGCCTCTCGCTCATCCGTTATGACTGACGCAACACTGCCGCGAGAAACTACATTGCTTTTAATTGAAATGAACTAAGCCCGTCTATGCCTTTGGCAGACTAAAAGCTGGGAATATAAGGAGGCTGTTTGTCGTGATCCTCTTCTCTGTCAGCATTTCGTTGTGAATTACGTAGATCGTCCGCTGAGATGTTTAGAATGCAATTTAATTCCTTAGTCGTGATATGTGGACTACATCACTCTCAGTTATTTTAATAATAAGGCGTGACTTATGTCCTCGCCATGATTTTAGTTAATAGGGAGCGACTGCTCCGGCTGCCACCACCCTTTGAATAAGGGAAATTGAATGATTATATTATCAAAATGAATAGACTGATAATAGGTAACGCCTTTCCATGCCTGTTATGTCTTCTTTCAACTTTCCATAACACAGGTATTGATACACTTGTAATCAAGATGTAGATTTAATTATAAGAAGTCAATTAAATGCGCGTTACAATCTTAATGAATAATTGTTCCTATCACATAATGATACTAGTACAAAATATCGCTTGCCATATCGAAATAGACCTATATTGACCTACGACCTGAGGATATGGGTTGTGTTAACAATGCGAAGCCAATTATGAAATGAGAACTCAACTTATAGAGAGAGATGTGAAGTCCCTCTGATGTCGAGATGTGGAATGCCAGGGGTGCCATTCTGGGATGAGAGCCAGGCACGCAGGCACCGGGCACGCAGGTACATAGAAGCGCCGTTGTAAGTCGGTTATTGGTACTCAAACACGGAGATGGAATGTCTTTCTCACTGAGACTACGTTAGATTCGCACTCGGTATTATTACCATATACTCTATAATGACAAAGGGTAGGTTAGCCTGCTACGTTCGGTGTGGCGGTAGACGTTTGACTGTTGATATTCTCAGTCAATAAAGCTGGCTTACGTTGATATAAGTATTCCAAATTTGGAAATCACTTCACAACGATAGTTCTATTATGTTATGTTTGTAATACCAGCGCCAGCCCCCGCAGGGTGCGGCTAAAGAGATTGGAACGACACACCTCTTTCTTATGTGGTGACCGCAGCCTCACTGACTCACTGCCTGGCGTTCTCTCGGGCTGCTGCCACGCGAAGTCAACCGCTTGTGCGATCTCGAAATGAACGATGTTTTATCGAAATATGAAGTTATGCTAACGCATATGGAAATATGCCTAATTGAATCAATAATATGTATATGAGTTCCCATGATGAAATACTTACTAAATATATAAGAAATATTCCTATAAATAGAAGAATTACATATTAAGGATAACGTGAATGGTAGTAGCTGGCATTCGATGTAGAAACGACGCCGTAACGCGTTCGCTAGCTGAATCTTGGAGGCTTTGTTCAGATGTCGGCTTCTAGAAGATTCTTGGTGGGGTTTGCGTGCTTTTCATCTGTAGATAACTCGCGATGGAATATCTCTTCAAATATGATGATCGACGCAGTTCTTCTTGGAGATTCGAAGTGAATACGAGGGCCAGTCGCAACATTCAAGGTAATCCATAGCACAAAAAAAAATTCTGGACGCTGGATATGACGAAATCATATCAGTTTTCCATTACATTTTAATGAAAATGAACGAATATAGTAACATTTCGCTCATGCAAATAAAAAAAGAGATTACGTAGCTTACGATGCAGCAACAATATTCACAAAGCTTGTCGACAGCAATCCATATTACAAAGCAGTTGGCCACACACTGACTGGTTTTGAGCAGCGCGCCGCGCGCGCTCTGTGGCTCGCTCAATGTCTAGTTTAAGCGCTCATGGTTCATGTGAAGCGCCACACGAGGCGTTTACACGTGAGCCTGGGACAAAATGTAGACCAGTGTAAACAGGGCTTTAGACTTAAATTTAATAGACAGAAAATATCACGTTCACACAAATAATGGAGTACGCTGAATTTGTAGCAGAGAAGTCACATCTATTGTGTTTAGATCCCGTCCCAGAATAAATAATATTAGAAGATTTTGCACTCCATTGGGTAGCACGACCAAGCCTGAAGAACAAGCATGTAGGACAAACAGCGATCAGGCATCAGCTACGGAACAAGCTTCTTGAGGTGTCGGCCGCAGTGCCGCCTACAAAGAACGGACCAATAAGACTCTATACAGTAACTTTGTTAAATATGCGACAACGGGGACTCATTCTTATTTCACAATATTTAAAAAGTAATGAGTAAGGCAGTGCGAACTTTCTATTTACCTGGGTCGGAAGAAACCTATGAGAGAGTGAAAATAATAAGAACTGATACCAAGAGGTGACGTCGCGAGAACAGAAAGAAGTAGGATTCTGATATCAGTGATTCGGATTGTTTATTTTGCGAATCCCTGACAGTTAGCATCGCGTCACCGTACTGGTAAGATGAACCGCCCAACAAATGCAGAAATGGCTGATTTGCATTTCGTCTATGGTTCTGTTGGCGGTAATGCAAGGCGTGCCGCAAGAATGTACCAAGAACGTTACCCCAATACACAAGCACCTGTTCATCGATTATTCACTTCTTTGTACCGAAGATTATGTGGGAATGGAAATTTCAGTGCAAATAGAGTGAATACTGGTCGCCCAAGACAGCTTGATCTGGATCATGAGTAAGGTGTGTAGGAACATTCCCGTCAAAACCAACGTACGAGCACTAGTGCCGCAACAGCATCTATGGAAATTCATGATCACATTGCAGTGTGGCGGACATTGAATCGGAATAATTATCATCCGTATCACTTCCAGAAAATCCAGGAAGTACAGGTGTGGCCAATGATTGAGAAAAGTGAGTTTTTCTATTTTCTCGTTAAACTATGGTGTAGTCTTATGTAGTTTTCCATTGGTTGCTTCCGGAAATATTTGAAAAAAACATAAGTTCCACACAAATGATTTTTAATAACCTGTAAAACTAAAAAGTAATTATTCTCAATATTTCAGTGGTGACCACGCTTCTTCAAAATTGTTTTGATGCGCTATGGTAAGCTGTTTAATAATTTTTAATGATATTATGATCAAATGAAATCCACTCTTCTTCAATTAAGGCTCCAAGTTGCGCTGAATTAGTTGGTTTCTTCTTGTTCACTGGACTTTTGGTGCTCATCCATAAATTTTCGATCGGATTCAGATCACCCGAACTTCCAGACCAAGGACCCAAAATCTCGACTCCATTTTCATCAAGGAACTTTTTAACTACTTGACCGGTGGAACGACGTACTCCTTGTTAAATCTCTCACCTTTTCTTCGTCGTATGTTTTTCCCAAAGGTGGCAAAAACGAGGAACGGAGATTCATACGAGAAAATGACTTTGCTACATTGTTCAGCAGTCCAATGCTGGTACTTCCTGTAAAAATTGAGCCGGTCTTTGGTGTCCGCCGTCAAAAGCAGTTTCTTCGCAGCTCTTCATGAAGCAAGTCCGTTATCGAAGAGTCGACGTCGAACAGGTCGCGCTCTTGAAAATGAATCTGGAGAAGGGTCACCAAAGGAGTAAAAACTACATGCGGCAGCCATGACTTTACAGAGAATAGGCGCAAAACAGCAAAGATCAATAGAGAATACTAAGTGTGTAGAGCGGCCGGCACAGTTCGCCCCAATGACGTAGCGGTGGGAGCCCGGAGTTGAGAAATGGGCCAGCGCGGTAACCCTCCGCACTCCTCCAGCTCGCTCCAAGAGGTCTGAGCCAATACACGTACCTTTGAATGAAAATATGATTTCGAATGTAAATTTAACTACTTTGCAGGGAGACTAAACGTCATGCTGAAACGGCTCACAATACTTTAGGAAAGACTTAAGATTACCTCATTTTGTAAGCTTAGCGCAGATAAACAAAATTAGCCCAAACAATGGCATTTAGCCAACCAGCTAGACTGGCAGCGAGGCTACAAAAGAGCTTAAGCTTATTTGAGTCTAAAGTTCATAGTTATATATGGCTGAGACAAAAATTAAGTTGTAGTATCCGTTCGCACTGGCAATTATCAAAAATAATCAAAGCACTGAGATGGAAAGGGAACACCGCACTGAAACTGATTCCCAAATCACCATAAACGACGTGCTTAGAAGGCCGTTCCTCCTTGCAGTAGAGCTCAAGAGGCGCGCGCCGCCGCAACGCCTCCACCGCGTGAGGCGAGGACAGAAAAGCGCGGAGTCGCTGCTGGAACTTCCCCATGCCGCGTCAGGCCACGAGAGCGCAGAGCTGCCACGGCTCCAATCTTCGGTTTGGAGCTTCACGAAGAGCTTACTTATTTATAAAGAAGTTCATCTGATCAAAATTGCTGACATCTCATTTTTCGAAGAATAATAAACAAATGTAGAATTCTTGAAGAAATGTTTTAAATTAAGGGCCCAGGGTAATAACGATGCTGATGTCCCGATAACCAAGGAGTGCTGATGGAGCCTCCTTTCCTGAGTACTGAGTGCTGAAGCCTCCAGAGTCTGGTATTTTTTGGTGGAGCTCGTTTGCGTTCTTAATCTGCAGGTGACTCAAGAAGAAGAACGGTGTAATCAAGAACGGCAAATGTTTCAGAGTTAGGCTTGTTGGTACACAAGCCCAGCACAGGTGTTGACTCTTTCCATAGTGCGTTTTAATTATTCTAGAGCAATGAAATCAGCTTAGAAATTGTCACCAAAATTAAACTCATCATTTGCCTATGGCTCGTTTTATTCTACACGCGCTGAGGCATGGACGCCATCTCTCTCCCATTCTAGCACAAGCTATGAACTGCTGGCAGTCCTTTCCCGTAACGAGTAGCGCACTAAAGCCCTATCTTGACGAACCGACGCAATCTTTTCCTGCCAGGGGCTGATTTTGCCACTATGAATTTTGTCGCGTTGAATTGTTTTATCAATGTGTAGACAGTTGATGATGATGAAGGTATGTTGACAATGATTTCCTTTTTTGATAGACCACTCTGATGGAGAAGAATGATGGTTTTCCTAATTTCTTCTGAAATCACCATGATTTTGAATCTGCAGAAGAGTTTTTTTTAAAAAAAAAATCAAGAAAATATATAAAAATAAACGCCACTCTCATGCAAACAATTTTTTTCATCAGTTTCAATGCCCGTATCAGCTTTTAACCCATCATTATAGGTTTTCGGTATTTTAGGAAAAACAAAATTGGTAAATTTTTCAAGAAACTCCACGTAATTTTGTTTGTTTAAACCTCTCTTTTTTAGGTCATTTTTTTGCATTAAGACCGTTTCCGATTAGGCATAAGTATATTCTGAAATGAAGCCCTGAAATATAAAAAGGTTTTCCTCAAAATCATTGGTCATACCTGTACTCCCTGCTGATTATGCTCCTCACGAACGATTCTCGCAGTGGTTTTTGAATTAGGAGTTAGAAGATGCCCATTTCTCAGAACGTGTGTTGGTCACGGATGAAGCTACCTTCAACAGGGATGGAATGCTCAATTTCCATAATTTTCACGAATGGCAAACGAACGACCCTCATGTCATCCATGAACATGGATACCAACATCGCTATACTGTCAATGTTTGGGCAGGTATCGTTCATAATCAAATCATTGCACCATACATTTTCACTGGGAATGTTTACAGAATCTTTCTTGAAGAAGTCCTTCCGGATTTATTGGTCGATGTTCCATTGGATATTCGTAGACGAATGTAGTTTCAGCATGATGGAGCTTCTGCATATTTTGCTGTGAATATGAGATGTTTTCTTGACCAATTTCCAAATCGATGGATTGGTCGAAATGGTCCTGTGTCATGGCCGCCAAGATCTCCTGATCTAACTCCGTTAGATTATTTTTTTGTGAGGGGCACATGAAAAGGCTTGTTTCTGAAATATCTGTGGAGTCGGAAGATCTTGTCGCCAGAATTGCAGTCACTGCTGGAGATATGGCTGAGATGCATGAAAAAAGTCCAAAACACGCTTCGTTTTTGAGATAACCTGATAGGTAAAACAAGAACACTGATTATCATCATTGGTTACACTCTGTTTATTAATAGACAAGAGAGCAATTCAAAAACTAATTAGAAACAGATAATTTATTTGTAGCGAGGACCTCATTACGGTTATTGCTTAAAATGTCTAGCATGAGCATCGATACAAGTGCGATACCTACGTCGGAGGGAGTTGCGTACGTTGCCAAAGACTTGTGATGGTCTCCGCGAAAAGCTTGTAGAGACCACACAAGTCTTTGGCAACGTACGCAACTCCCTCCGACGTAGGTATCGCACTGGTATCGATGCTCATGCTAGACATTTTAAGCAATAACCGTAATGAGGTCCTGCCAACTAATAAATTATCTGTTTCTAATTAGTTTTAGAAACCCTCTTGTCTATTAATAAACAGAGTGTAACTAATGATGATTATCAGTGTTCTTATTTTACATATCATGTTATCTCAAAAACGAAGCGTTTTTTGGACTTTTTTCTTTGATGAAATAGGGCTTATATCAATATTTTCTGTAGGCAACCGAAGTTTGAACCAACAATTTTGCAACACCCTGTATGTTACATTCTGTTTTATTTGAGTTAGGTTTTGTCAGCTGGTAAGTCAACAGTTCATGTTTATGCTCCGTACTCATGACTCCATCTTGTCCTTTCTGTTGTTTACTACACACCATTCAACAATCACATCATTATTGACATTTTCTTCTAGCCTTTTTGCCACTGGTTTTGGTTATTCATTTTCTTAGTTCTGAATAAGCTGTGCTAACCCCCCTAATCTCATTTCACCATTTCTCCAAGACTCCTTGTGGGATTGAGATCTATTATATTTTATGGGAAATTTTAGCCAGGTCACAATTGAAATAAGGTAACGAGAATTACATGCATAAGATATATATCCACGCAGGATCTTTGAGCATGAAAATTGGATGAAGTTTATGCAACATGTTGAATGTTGAAAAAAGTAACCGGGGCTTAAAATTGGACAGCAGTGAACCAAAAAAAGACATCCTGTTAGAAAATAAAAAATTTCTTTGTAGCTAAAAGTTGAGCCTACCTATGGGCTCAACTAGGAGCCCTTACTCCCAAGGTGAATTTATAGTTTCTGTATTTTAGGTGCCTATTTCATTCATGGGTACATTTATGCTGAATTAAACATAAAATGGTTCTGGTTCAACTATTTGTTGGGGGACAGTAGGAGTATTATCCGTTGGTAGTTAACATGAACTTTTGTGAAATACAGAACTCTTTTATTTCATTGAATTACGAGTGAAAATAACATAAATTCTATTGATTCACCTGTTCTTCGTTGTTACAGATAATCAAAAAGGCATATTGTTCCCTATAAACTATGCATGTAAAATGAATCATGTAATGAACTTCAGTTGAGAAATGCCTTAAAAGGGAAAGATTTTATTTAAAATTTTGACAACTCTCTAATGTGCCGGTGAGAGATTTAAATCACCCCAAAAACAGCATGACTTCTAAATGGCGGTCCAACATAACTTGCAAAGAACACGTGCCATAAGTTTAAAATTACCTAACTTGAAAATAATTAAATCCTCTTTGGCATTTTCACAATTAACGAGATTAAATATCAGAACCATTACGTTAAACACACACCTATGATGCTAGCAGGTTTAATCTCGAACCGCTACGACAGCAAATTAAGCAGTACATTTTGTGCGGAGTACGGCCGATAGCAAGAGAGCTGGGTAAAAAAGTGCCGTCTCGGGCAGACCTCAAAGTATTCTAAAGGATTCTAAAGTAGATAAATGAAAATGTTTAGTAAAAAATAAATAAATACCAGTTCCACATTTTATTTCAATCAGGATGTATCAAGCATTAATTAATCAAAGTTAAATCTTGCACCCACCTTGAAACTCATTGGGCACATTTCAAGAGGCATATAAGAGGAAAATCTACATAGTTGAAGTATGACAAGACCTAGTTCTTTAGGTTGTTGAAAATATCAATGTAAGAAGAAGATAAGCTCCTCATTATAAGGTTAAATGTAGAATTTTAATGAGGTACTCAAGATCAATAGTTAAGTATTAAGGACCTCCAGAACAGGAGTATAAGGAGTGACCCACGTACGGGCGGCACCCACGTCTAAGTTGCTCTTCTCAGTGTGCGTGTGCGAGTCCGTGAACGTGCATGGCTAGTCACCGTCACCAAGAACCACGCCCACTTCAACAGCTGCCACACGTCGCTGCGTGACATATTGTAGTTCAAACATTTATTATGGTATAGCTTTGCCATAGAAGTATCATTTAGCAATGGAATGAAATACTCTGTTGCACTGTACACTTGAAAGTCACAGCCGTCTTAAACGACACATATTATATAATGAGGTAGACCAAATCAGAGCACAGTTAATGTGATTCTACGTATGTCATAATGTTTTGTCCGTATGTCACGATGCATTGTTAACAATGCAAATCTCTTTAGTTTCTATTATTAATATGCAGTTAATTCAAACAATTAACAAATTTATTTTTAATATAAATTAATTGAAAGTATTCTAACAAGTTCTTCATAATATGAATTAAATTAAAGGATCCAAGTGCTGAAGAGTTCTGTAAGATACCTATTACGCATGTATACGCCAAAGGAATTCGATTTATTTACTTATACAATTTTAGTGAAACGCTTTATGTGTTATTTCAGTATTTTTAATTGTAGCTTCCTTCTCGTTTTCCAGCTAACATGGGTGAATTCATCTATCCAGTCATTAAACTTTCTGCGGCTTTTAATAGCAATTTCAATAAGCATTACATTTTCATGATCTTTACCCTTCGCTGCTAAATGCAGGAATTCGCTGCTAAATGCACTCTGGCACAAACAAAAAGAGCGAGGCTTCCTGACTGGCTATGGCATAATCGCAGTAGCAGGTGAATATTACCATGGCAACGATACGCTGCTGCACCACAGTACAGAGTTGCATCATGCGAGTACTGAATTATTTTGGAGGCAAGCTCATTAGCAGGGCTTCCGAAGTTGGTACGTTCGTATAAATTTGGTACGATCTGCTTCAAAGGTCACTCTGTTGAAATTGTTGCATATTTGGTTCGACGGTAGCCTGAAGCAGCGAATTTTAGTACATTTTAAAGATTCTTGTAATTTACTTAAGAAATTAGACCCTACTATTAAATTATAGCCTTATTTTTGACAGTGACCAAACTTTTTATGCAAATGGGAGATAAATTTAACGGAACGTGTGATCAAATAAAGTTACGCAACGAGTTTATTACCAGTTTTAAGTCCAGAACTCGTCGCATCGTCACCAGTGTCACGCTGTACTTCTGCACTCAAAAGTTTTATGTGTACATTTGATTAAATGTAGAGAGTTAACAATTTTAGTGCAATGCTAGTTTTTTATTTGCTTAAATTACTTATCTATGATATCATTTCGAACTTTGCGAATCGAGTCATTTCTGCAATTTGAGTTTGTAGTTTTTTCGAGCATTTATTCTAGGTGGTATTCAGAAGAAAACTGTCTTTTGTTGCACAGAACGGTTGAATTGGGTTGATGATTGTGAATGGATGTTTGTGTAGGTCTTTCGCATGTCACATTTTCATGGATTACCAAAGTATTTTTCAGAAAACTTGATCGGTACGGGGACTGCTTTTTTTTCACTTCGGCCGCACTCTGCAAAGCCCTCAAAATTGGTCGTGAATCGATTGATCGCTCGGTCATGATGGTTGGGAAGCGTTTGAAATCGGTACCTCAGCTGTTTTAAGGCAGGATGGTTAAGAAGTTATAAAAAACACAAAAATTAGTGCACCCTGCAAAAGATCTCGTTTTTCATTTTCATTCAAAGAAAATGCTTCGAAATTTCACTTGCGTTACAGCAGCCGTTAACGAATTTCTCTTTTAGATAAATCGCACAAGCAGCCCAGGACGCACTTTTCAGCTCTGTCGATCGCATAAACGACCCAGGACGCGCTTTTCACCAACGATCGCACAAACGGGCCAGAACGCGCTTCTTTGTTATGTCGATCGCGCGAACGGCATAGGAGGCACATTTCAGCTATATCGATTACGTACAAGGCCCAGAATGCATTTTTCAGCTTTGTCGATCGCGCAAATGGCCCAAGACGCGCTTCTCAGCTACGGCGATACGCAAAGGGCAGAGGACTCTTCAGCTACATCGACGGAACAAACGGCTTAGGGTTCAGGACGCGCATTTTAGCTATGTGTACCGCGTTAACGGTCCAGGACGCGCTTTTCAGGTCTGTCGATGGCGCAAATGGGCTAGAACGCTTTTTTCATTTCCGTTGGGCTCGAAAATGGTCCAGAACGCGCTTTTCAGCTACGTAACCCGCGCAAACGGAGCAGGACGCTCTTTCCAGCTCCGTCGATCGCGCAAACAGCCCAGGAAGCTCTTTTCATCACCGTGGATCGCACAAATAGGCCAGGACGCGTTTTTCTGTTCATTCAATCTTGCGAACGGCAAAGGAGGCGCGTTTCAGCTCTATCGATCGCGCAAATGGCACAGAACGAGTTTTTCAGCTACGTCGATTACGCAAACGGCCCAGAAATTGCTTTTCAGCATGATTGATCGCGCAAACGGCCCAGGACGCGCTTTTTAGCTTCGTCAACCGTGTAAACGGTCCAAGAAGCGTATCTTAGCTACGTCGATAGCAAAAACGGAACAGGACTCGCTTTACAGTTCTGTCGATCGAGGAAGCGGGCCAAGACGCACTTTTCAGCTACGTCGATAGCGGAAACGGCCAGCACGCATTTTTTAGATTTGTATACCGCGCAAGCGGCCCAAAAGGGGCAAATCAGTGCTGTCGATCGCGCAAAAGGCCCAGAACGCTCTATTCAGCTCAGTCGATCGCGAAAACACCATTCGATTCCCTTTTTTTTAAGACGTCGATCGCGTATACGGGCCAGAATGCTTTTTCCAGCTTTTCAATCGCGAAAACGGACGAATACCCGTTTTCCAGCTACGTCCATCACGCAAGCGGCCAAGGACGCGTTTTTTTAGCTACGTCGATCGTACAAACAGTTCAAAACGCCCTTTCTAAGTCGATCGCGCAAACTGTCCAGGACGCGTGTTTTAGCTTCATCAATCGAGCAAACGGCCTATGACTCGCTTATAAGCTACGTCCATCAAGCTAACAACCCAGGACTAGATTTTCAGGTCTGTTGATGGCGCAATTGGCCCAAAACGCTTTTTTCAGATCCGCCGAACACGCAAATGGCCCAGGACGCGCTTTTCAGCTACGTAGCACGCGCAAACGGCATAGGACGCTCTTTCAGTTACGTCGATCGCGCAAACAATCCAGGACGTGTTATTCAGGTATGTAAAAAAATAAATTATCCATGTTATATACAACGAAGTCACTAACTGTCAGATTATGATTACCAGTCATTTTAAACCTCAAACTCAACTTCCTAGTAATTTCAGACGATGGCAAATATTCTTAGTTTCAAAAATATGAAGCATTTTGTAACTTCAAGGAGCAAATTTTTATCTTTATATCTAAACTCATTTTGATCTTTCTTACAGCGTAAGGGTACTGACATATGCTTTAGTGTGTTGAACGACCGCTCGTTCCGTGACTAATTCTCACGGTTGACTCGAGACCAAGACAATGATTCCAAATGCGCCGGGTAAACAACCGGTAAAATATCTTGAAAAGTTTTGACTGCGACAAAGCAGAAGTTACATAATGTTTTCATGGCCCGAGACACGACGTAACTCAGAGACTCATCAATCAGAATAAAGTATGAAAAGGAAGCTAAGTAATCCAGCAGCTTAAACGATGTCAACATGGTTCGTCGTGACAGGTGTCCAGACGACTTCAATATTGCCCAACAATCTCATAATAAATGTTGCCGTGTTCTTGTAGATGTCTTTGCGGCTGCATGTTGTCGACGTGGCAGAAACCTTTTATTTTCATCCGATCGTGAAAATCATGTAATACTTGGTGTCAGCAAATTAACGGAAATTCGACTTCGAGGAATGGCATCAAAATTGCTTATGGTGCTAGACTGATAGAGATTAAGTACATCAAATGATCTCTAACATACTGATGTTGCACAGCACCTAATACAGAGCTCTTCCGAGTGCCTTATGCACCATATTGTTAAATTTTACCTGAAATTATTTTCTTTTAGTGGACTGCCGTATTTCTGACGCAGACTTGAAGAGGACGCGAGCTGTGGCGGATGACGACAGAACGTCGTCAGCTCTCTCGGATCCTGGTCACCAGGTGGCTGGCTGGATCTCATTTGTCGCCCTAGACACATCTCTCTTAGAATTTTTTGCGAGCAGAGAAAATCTTTTGTCATAATCCTTCCGCTCTGAATGTTTCTAGTTATCATGATGAGTACCGGAATCAATTTCTAAGGAAGATTTTAAATACTTTTTAAACATCCAGAAAGTTTTCCGTCCAATTCTTCTCTTCTCACAATCCATTTACAACACAAGTATATCAGTGTAAAAATTCTTTTCGTGAAGTTTTCTTCAAGTATAAATATCAGATCCCAAATTTCTCGAGACTTGACTAATTGAGTTCAGCAGCAACGTTCAAACATGGTTTAATCCGTAGCGTTGTTTGCCCCGTATTTCCACCGTTTCTTTCCTCGCCTCTTCCTCTCTCCTAGGAATTAAAGTAGATAGTAGCATGTGCAAAACTAGAAGATAACTAAAAAATTTTCTGGAGTTATGTTATGTTAGTCAAGTTAAAACAGTTTAAGAATGAGATGATAGGTCGATATCCTAATAGATTGTGAGAGAGTTTGGTTAAGCCGTTGTCACAATTTCCTTCAATTTTTCTCAGAGACAAGGGAAACATTTTTAATCCCAATAAAACCGATGAAATTGGATTACATGAAAATTTTATTTTGTTCGCAAGCTCTTATAGCGCACCGACCGAGTGAAAGATGTGAATTTCCGAGGGCTTAATATGTGTAAAGATTTTCAATTTGGGCCTGTAACAAGTGTTTCATAGGGGATGTATCTTAATTAATTATAGATATTTGCTTCAGAACTCGCGAATTATTTTCGTGGGAAGACTTCTGGTGGCTAATTACAGGGTCTTTTTAGCTCTGTGTTGCACAGCTCAATATTTTGGGAGCCGATAACCTACTGCGTAAAAATTATGTCATCATATCCAACACATGTAATGCATCGATAATCATGTTCTAGTTGGGTTGTTTTTAGAGGTGGATACATTTGTAAATAATTTGCAATGGACCATGGTGTTCACTGCGAGTAGGTAAAACACGCAGTCTAAAAAATGTGCGGTTCCAAAGCTAGATTGAAATAGTGGAACAATGTCACACATTTTTTTTCGTTCTCTTAACGAATGGCACGTGCAGAATCAAGAGCCACAGTAGAGTTGAAAGCTCGTTGTAGAATCGAACAGAGAATTCAGGTTTCGTGTACGAAGGTTGTCTCACAATTGTGTAACGGTCTTTCTTTAATCAGCGTGATACGCGGGAAAAATACAAGAGTCGCAGAACATTCTTGTTTGTGTGTTGTTGCAACACTGTAAAATTCCCATGAGTTTTCCCACTCTGAGCCTCGCTGCCTCGGACAGTCGCGCGACAGCAACCATGAACATTTCTCTCGCTCCTACCGCCGAGAGCTAAGTTCATACTGTTATTTAATTTCTCGCGGTAAAAAATTTAAGGACTACTGAACTATTGAAAAATCCATTTCAATATTCAGAGGACGTTAATAAAGAATTTTATCTAGCGTGAGGCATCAATCGGTGTCGTTGGCCTGTCGGACCTCGCCGACAGCATTCGAAGTGCGATAAGTGGAGGGCTGGCAGCCTCGTCGCTCTCTCTTTAGGGAATGAATGACAGTAACGAGAAACCATTGGCCTTGAAATTACGTCTTTACCGTACGGATAGTACAATTTTCGGTGAATTTCAGTCGCACTTTTTGTGAAAAAAAAACAACTTCACTATCGAAGGAAGAAGGGAGGCTAGAGTTTAGGACATGGCAGAATAAAGACGTGTAACAATTTCAGTGTTGCCACTATGGCCAAGATAAAAAGTTTGTACGATTCCCGGATTCCCAACAAAAACACTAACATTACATTACATTACAAAATCAAGATTTGTTACATTACAAAATCAAGATTTGTTACATTACAAAATCAAGATTTTGTAATGATACAAGATTTTGCATTACAAAATAATTGTACTCAATTTTGAACGACCCTCATAAGTAAAGTGTCTAAAGGCGATTTCCAAATTACATCCTCGTATTTCGTTCGATGAGAAGTTTTAGAGGTGACTATCAGTCACACCTGCTAGTAAATGCTAAAATTGATTTCCATCGTGATTTTAACTTCTAGAACCACGTTTTTAGCGGTCAGCATGTTTAGCTTAACTCGCCCCATACCACGTTTTATGAAACGCTGTTGCGTAATATGACGCTCTAATCAACCTTATATTTTTTAAAGTAACAATTATTGTAAAGATTCTTATCCGAGTGTGAGTTTCTTGCTCACACTCGCAAACTCTTAACACTGTGTCGCTTCTCATCAAAGGCTCGCTATAAACGTACTCGTTATAGATTGACAGAATTCGTCATTCCAATCTAGAAAGTTGGCACCACGTGCTGTCTGCATCAGCCACAAGCGGGTGAGAGCTTCACCTAACTTTATCGTTCATACCCTCAGTTTATTATTTTGTGTATTGAAAATACATGCAATACGGAGCTCCGAATCTTAGTAAGAGATGACGCAGCAATAATTTTTCACTAAGCAATCATAGTCAAATCAGCAGTAATGACCTGATTGCCTGCTTTTGAGCTTTGTGAATATGGCATACGCCACAAAATCAAAACTCATGGCGAAATATTTGGATGCGGATCTGAAGAGACATGTGACGGCCAGCTGAAAATTCCTCCTGCCCAACTGTCGAGTTAATTTTTCTCGGAAATACTATTGGCTCTCCCAATTGAATTTATTCTTCAGTAAGTGGAAGTTAAACTAATTTTTAAATTATGATTTTCATATTTTCAATTGTACATCGTACAAGAAGCATTTAAAACTTTGAGAATTTTTTTCACTGTTTAGTTAATAATTTGAAGCAATCGGGCTCACAATCATGCAATTGAGCAGCTCTACAAAGTCATAGTAGAATCAGTAACGATGCTGAGTTGGAAAATAGAGTAAGTGTGGAACCTAAATGAGTTCACCACAATAGACCCATCATCGTAGAGAAATTTTCGTCCAGCGTCGTACTTATGCTGTAGCAGTACAAAATCGATGAAAACATGAAGGGAGAAGACTAGATTAAAATACCCCTAGTGTTGAAACAGATCTTTAACGTTAGATTCATTTTGTGAGATTTGCCTCAGGGGAACGTTTAAATTGCTTCTCAAGGTTTCTCGTTAGCTTTGTTTTATTTTATAAGTTTTATTAGTGAAAATTATCATCCATATTTGTTAAAAATGGCGTGCTCTGTTCTTGGGATTCTTTAAGTTTTACGAACACCGTATTATGTCGACGCGCCTGCATGGAGCATAAATCTTCCGTTGAGCTTCCTTAACATTCTATCAAAAAGTATATCAATAACACTCATGTTTATATGTAAACGCATTTTCTAAATGGAATGTTTTCCAACGCAGAAAGACAAGCACAGAGTAAGAACATCTAATTTATAAACTGAGATAGTGACGAAGGTGCAACCAGTTCCAAGATCTCGAGACCGTCTCCTTTCACCAAAGGTAGGTTCGCAGTCCAGGGATGCGCCGATGGAAGGCCGCGAGGCTGAGGGCGGTGGCCACGCTGTTCATCCTTGTCAAAGGCACTCTTGGTCAAGGTAAGTCGAAGAACCTTCCACTATTTCTAGCTATTCTGTCAAGTGTGTCATTTTTGAAGATCAATGAGAGGCCTGAGGTTAATCAGGATCTACTCAAAGAAATCTAGAGCCGATGAATAAGTGTTCTTAGATAACCATATGAAATCTCTTCATGCTGAATTCTGTCACGTCAATGCACGAATATGCATTGACACACGGTGTCCCCGACGTCCTTCGCAGGAAGACAATCGCTAGGAAACATTTAGAGGAGAAACGAGCTGGGAAATTTCCAAGCATAAACCTCAAAGTTTGTGAGTTGAGAGCAAAAAATCTAAACTGTTGCAAATGTGTGTGCATTATTTTTAGCTGTACACAGTATTCTAGCTGTGATGTCATAAATGCAGAAATTTAGCTACTGTTACGAGCTTTCTAAAAATGTAGTACATTCTAGAAAATGTCAACTACATTAAATCGTAATCGTAATCTAGGAGTAAATTGTGAACATATTCTCATTGCAACTTTATTGAAAACGAGTGCGCCACCTCAAAAATATGTGGTAATAGAGCTTCGGTCAACAATTAATCTAATAAATTGTCCTTCGCGAATCATTTCCGAGAATGACAGTAATGAAGTCTTCCACTCTATTGCTAATCATGCCTTGCAGCCTCTTCACATCAAGAAGTTACTATAAGCCCACTGATGCTATGCGATTGGTGCGACGCCTTGCGAAATCGCATGGTGCATTTGCAGCACAGTAGGAATATCATTGTGTTGACTAGCTCACCGCCCACTGAGGCGACACGACTCCTGCCTGCATTCGTTCTCATTTGTATGTCGTATCAAAATGCTGCATGTTGCATTTTCCGTACAACGAGATGATGGTCACCAGATTCCGTGCAATTTGTCATAACGTCATTTTGTTTTAATATTGATGGAAATAACAATTATAAATAGGGAATTATTAATGAAAATGCAAGAAATTTTCCCTTAAAAGTGATGCATGCTTGGGCGACAGCGTCAGGTAGACAATTTTGTGTAAAATATGGTATAATATTGTTTTTCACATGTTGAGCGATAATTGGTATGAAACATATCAAAGCGCAAAATAAATAAAAAAACATTCCCATTAGTTCCAAAACTCACAAATAACTGAAATATATCTTTGGAAGTCAAGATTTTTATTGGGTTTTCGTGCGATACGAGTTGCTTCACTTGGCAGTACTGATGCAACGCATCGCAAGCACGTGATGAGCTTTGTTTTTGTGCGATGTCTCATCTATCGCATCGCCGCAGTGTACGAGCAGCATAAGATGAGAAGGGCCAATTTTTTAGGATTAAAATGGCCTTAAAAGGGGCTAGAGAATCAACCGAAGATCTTGGTGACACGTTCAAGAGTCATTTCTAAAACGGCTGCAGCTCATTTCTGATTTGATGTTGAATATTCAGTAAAAACTTTTAAAATGACACCTGAAAGAGCCATTATTTCGAGTTGTGAGGTTCCTTTAAGCGTACAAACTGCATCAGTGCCGTTTGTCAACAGTAACATTAGCTACTACCGTGAATTAATTTGGCATAAAACTAAAACTAAGACGAAGACTAAGAAAGAGACTAAGACCAAGTTAAGATTAAGACTAAGAATAAGACTAAGATTAAGACCAATACAAAGACCAAGACAAAGACTAAGACAAAGACTAAGACAAAGACTAAGACAAAGACTATGACTAAGACTAAAACTAAACTAAAGCTCAACTAAACGATCGAAGGCTGGACTTTAAGCAAAGTTTTATACAAACGACAAAAAAAGACTGAATGCTACCAAACAAGCTATGAGTACAATTTAAGTTCATTGAGCCTAAGTTTGAGTGTAAGAATTTGAAGAAAATTTGCAGTGTGCTGTTTGAAATGGGAACGTTGACTTTCAGCATCATAAGCTGCAACTATTATAGAAAGTTCAGAACAATTTGATTACAGAAAATTACACCAACGGAATTATTATTCATCAACTTCCAAGATAACGATGGGGCTAAAATTTGTTTGTGGGATCATCCACTGCATAAGTAAAACTTCGAATAAACCACGATAAGAGACAGAGAATTCCTTCCATGAAAAATCATGATATTAACATCAAGCCATCGGAATCCCTCATTTTTTAATATCATATACAATAAAAATAAATGATGAAGTTTTCTAATTAATCAAAAAGCGCTCATGCAGTAGCCATTTTCAGTTCGAAAGACATATTTGAACACTGACCGCGTAGGCTGCGATGTTGCATTTCACTGTGGAAACATGCTCGTTCGTAGTTACTTTGGCAAGAATGACTGATAAAAAGTGCATAAAAATGAAATCAGCTCAATCCATTCTCACCTCTAAACTGTGTCTGTACAGCATGCTATTGAGATATAGTTAAAACATCACATGTATAATTCTGTCGTATATATGGTAGAGAAAAGCAAAGTACCATGTTGCCCTGTACAGCAGGCTGTCAATATCTTCCATGCAGGTCAAGTTGGATTTTCCTTTGGTGAGTACGAAACGAAGAACTCAGACCATGACTCTACCCAGATGTCGACGGTTGTCTCCCTGCCACCAGCCACCACCAGCTACTCCATTTGCTGTCACTTCAAGCTACTTTTTGTGATCGGCGATCACATCATTCTCTTGTCTTTGAACCCATCTGGATCAATATCATGTTAGTCATAGCACTCTCACACAGTTTTGTGCTGTTTTTCCTTTCATATTTACAGTTTCTGTTTCTTTTTGTGGACAAGACTCTCATTAGTTTTTATCTTCATGTATTTAGGTATGCTCCGATTTTCTTGAGAGTGTGTGTGGTTGTGAGGCAGGGCAGGTGGAACGAAGGAGTAGAGGCAACGACAAATTAATACTCCCTGCAGATCTAGGTTTGAGCTGTAAAAAACAAAGTTAGCTTTTCGAGTCATCTATGTGAATATTCATTATTGTTAATACCGCAAATAACACTGATTGGTTTATGTTAAAATGTCACCTATCAATTCGTTGGAAATAATCATTACAAGAAAAAATATAACACACAAATATGCAACTGTCTTAATGATGTCAATCTATTTCATACTTTTAACGAATGGATATAAGGTTCACAAGAATTTATATAAGGTTCTGAGTGAATTACAGTTTTTATGATGAATAGCAGATACAAATAATTTCAAAAGTGAGTTTTGCTCCCCTTCTGAAAGCTGGATTTTAAAATTATTTTTTGTTATTTGAAGGTGTCTTTTTTACTTTATTTTACTCTGAGTGTTTTTCTCATTTGTGATCGTGCAACTCATTTATTATACTGGGTAATGTATTTTTTTCTGCGAAGATTTTTTGATGTATTAAGATATGGTCGTTCCATAAGGGTGAATGATAATGTTGTAACAAATATTTTTTCTACAGTACAGAAATTGCTAAGCTTTTGCAAAAGCTATGTATAAGCTTTCCTACAAAAATTGATGAAATTATTACCTGTAATTCAAGACCGGTTATACAATATTTTTAGTAGTGTTGTAAATAAAACGAGGAAGTAGGAACGAAGATTGGTGTTGGTGAGGACGAAGTAGGGCGTATGAAATAAGAAAGTAATTTTCGACATGAGGACATGAAAATAAATCTTGACATTCAATGGTCTCTGCAGGAATGCACAAACAATTTTAAATGAAACCGTGTTCTAGTCATTTGATAGAATGTCAGGATATTTTTGGACTGTGGGTTGTAGACAAATGATAAACATGTATTAGGTAAGATGGTTGGTTTGTACATGTGGTTAGAGTCGCTGTGGATTTAACTCACAGGAAATTGTAGAAGTGAAAGGTGGCATCCATAGTGAGCGTGTCGTCATATGAGGTCGAGAGAGAGTGAAATAATATCACGTAATCTCAATAGTGCTGACTAGAGTAGTGTCAAATAAGGTGACTTGTCGACTGTAGACTATTGCTAAATATGGTAGAGTGTGAAGTATTGGAGTTAGGGTATGCGGAGAAAATAAATGCCATAAACTTAGTGAATCACCTGATATGGAAGCAATGAACACTGAAATATAGAGAAAGCTTGTATGAGTTGTCCCGACGAATAGATGGATGAAAAGAGCTCTTACAGGCACTAAGAATGTGCGCAGATCGTAGTGAGAGGAGAATGCTGGTAAATCTTTTCGTGAGATGAAAACTCATGAATTAGTGTAGCCTGAGCACTAAACCAATAAGGGAACACTCGTTTGTAAACCCTAGACAGGCGTTCCATCAATAGTTCCTTAGTATATAAACAATAAATGTTACCTACACTGGAAGTCTTGATCTTGAAATATTGGAGTCATTTACCTTTTTCGTATTTGTGCAGTCGTACAGAGAGAACTTTACGTATTTGAGAGTTTCTCTAAAAGTTACGTCGTGAAGAACTACACAGTACCAGTTCGACAGTGGGTGCATGTTTGCATCTCCTTCTACGGAGGAGTGCGCGCTTTTATCAATGGACAGCGAAGGCCAATAACCTTCGTAGCGGAAGTTTCGCCTGCAGTGCTGAAAGTAAGCAAGGCAACTTAGGTTGGGGCGTAAATGGCTTCTTAATGCAACTAGCTTTCTCCCAAGAAAGTCAATGTAGTTAACACATATGTTTTTGAAATTTATTTCTAAATTTTGTACACTTGTGGAAATAGCGACCCAGTTTTAACGCTTGTGTTAACGCGCTCGACTTGCCTACTGATCCAGACAGGAAACCAGCATTTGGTGATCGGAGAAATCTTCGAGTTTAACGTCGGCTCTGATTCAGAGATCGGAGTTTTGGTCTCCATTCCAGTCTTAGTGCCGTGGACGGTTGCCCAGGAAGAGGTACGTGACCACTAAGTATAAATAAGATCGTTTGTAATGAAAAATTGTTCTGAATTTGTACCTTCAGGTCAATCAGATTTTTTGTGTAGTAAATTACGAGTATAAGCGCACGTATTTCATGAAAGGAAAATTTTAAACCGCGGCTCTAAGTTTAGCTCACTAGATTTTAATTACATCGCTGTGGCAGCTATACTGTTTATTTCCTCGTCACCAATGTCAAGCAATTCAAGAGCTCCAGAGAAACATCCTCCCAGGAAACTACACAATCGGTAAAGCGAATTCTAGTAAACTGTTGAAGGTAAGTGTATTTTATTTCACTCTTGAGAGTTGCTCTCTGTTTCCACTGAGGTATTCGAGTAATAGTTGAGTGAGTTACATTTCTCAACTGTTCGCCTAACTGACAACCATCGCTGACGTAGAGCGATGCAAATGTACTGCCTTAAAGAAATTATTCGTAA